>BFEA01000264.1:857832-879201 GCA_003427395.1 Chara braunii | reverse complement strand
TTTTTTTTTTTTTTTTAAATCCTAAACATTGTCGGATTGCCGAAAAGAACAATGGGGTTGTAGAGATTAAAAAAACCCACAACCCTTTTTTTTTTTCTATTATTATTTTAGACGTAAGAATTCATCGAAATTCGTGGTCGCTATGCGGCCAAGTCTGGCCGCGGCCATGAATGCGGCAACCTCCGAGCCTGACCCCGCGGCCATGGCCGCAGGGGATACATAGCTCTCACGCGCTATGTGATGTCCCCGAAGTTTTTGAAGTACGAAGGACACCAATCCTTCCAGGACATGGTGGAGCCTTTGGGACCATCTCTTGCGTATATGCAATGATATAATGTCCTTTGTGCGTTGCTTTTGTCGGTGTACACTCCTAGCAGGGGCCCCTCCATCCTCCCTGGCATGTCAAGCGGGATCTTGCCATTACCAATTGGTAACTTACCTTCCTCCAACATTGCGAAGAACCTCTCCACCGGTGACCACACTGCGTTGGTGGACATGGCGAGGTTCATGTACCCCCAGAGTTTATTACTCCAATCCTTACTTTATTCGTTCTCCAGCATCTGCTTCACAAACGTCTTGTCACACGCCTTCCCCATGGAGACCCTCATGAAGTTTTGCCACTTTTTTCTGGTGCGCAACGGCGACGTCATCCATATTGTTGACCTCGGCTTTGAGGGCCTCGATTCTGTTGTTACCGATCCACCATTGCCTTCTATCGCGCACAGCATCTTGGAAGGACAACATGGCGCGATTTTCATATGTGTTGTCGAAGACGGAGACATTGAAGTACTCTCGTGTCTGGTTATCGTCGAAATAACTGACTCACATTTTATAGTACGCTTGGAGACCATAGACTTTGACGGCGGCGGAGCCCTTAGCCACCAATTGTTTCATGGCCTCGACGGTATGATCACCACGGACAGCGTACCATTCGAACTCTGCAGAGTCCCTTTGGAAGAACTCGGTCGGCATGATTCGCCTTCCCTGTCTGCCGACAATGTCGTTCGGATCAACCGGTACAAGAACGAGCTCAAGCATATCCTACACCCCCGGGTCACTAGTGATGGAACTTTCGATGACATTCTCGATGCCTCTTACAATGTTATCAGACAACGGGTGATGATTATAAAGAATCTTCCTACGGGGAATGTGTCTRAYTCTTKTGACGTTGAYRTTAACARCAYGGACATGTTGCCTAGYGAAGCCGTGCTTGTCATATTCGAGAAAGAAACARCRCGTCGTGTCGAGGGGYGGGGCGTGCTGAWYTGGGTCATCAACACCTTCGGGCATGAGAGGCCCCACCCCCTCACCCTCTGCAAAACTTTCTTTCCGTCGACACRGCCGCCGCCACGACTGCCAGTTCGCCCTCCCCCGCTGTTTTTCCGAGGAGGCCACRCCTCYTGGGAATCCGATGCCGTCAACRCTTTGCGAGCCTCATTAACGGCGTCAGTCCTCGYCYGTTTCTTTTGACTGGAAGGAGAGCGATAATTTTCTCTTGTCKTTCTCTTTCCCCTTAAGCCTTGTGCGTCACGCTCACCCTTCGTCTGGTTGTTTRACTGCGACATTCCATGGGAGGTTGAGGGATGGGCACCARCTACGTGTGCACCACYGATGCGRAAGGCGTCATGACCATGYCAGTCCTGCACATCRGTRTCCTCGAGGTCTTCACCGCCATCTCCTYCRTAGTCCTCCATRTTGTTGTCTCTAACATCYGCATCTCCTTCAATGYCGTCRTCGTCATYCTGACCACTGCCTCCTGCCTCTTGACCCTCGTMCTCCTYRTCGAGGGCAATCGCATCTCCATGTGAATGTTCACGGGCAGCATCWCGRCCGTGCACAAGGTCGTTGTCTTATTYTGTTGCCTCGCTGGAGCGGTCGCAACCAGAAGACCCTGGACAAACGCGCCCGGCGGAGGCCGCAACTGGAAGACCCTGGACAAATGCGCCCGACGGAGGCGGAGGTGGGCCAGCTTCCAACTGTTTCCTCTTGGCACCCGTTTTGGCCGGCGTATCTTGTCGTTTTTTGGGACCTGCTTGAAAGGGTACAAAAGAATAGTTGACTTGTTGGGCGGCAGGCAGCTTCAAGAACTTTGCAAAGGGACCCGCTTCATAACCACACGTGCAAACTGGTCCGTCGGGATGTTGAATTTGACCAAAGGTGTGTTAAGCACGAAAGCACGGTCGACGAGGGGCAGGCAACCAGTAAAGGGGTAGCCATTTGTTTTGGAGAGGAACTGTTCCGGAGGCAGCATTTGGAATTTTGTGTCGTCCCCACGCACGTCAAATGCTTTCATCGAGAAAGCCTTGACGCTGTATCCTTGAAAGAGCCGCAGGTCAAGAGAGATTTTTCTATCTTCCTTGACGCAATTTTTCTTCGTGGTATCGGAGACAGACGTAAGGAAGGTCTTGAACTTCCACTCGTCGTAGTTCATCCTCCCTGCTTCAGATTTCTCCACACCCCCACAGCAGTACAAACTCCCGCCATTATCATAGCTCAAGAAGACAACAACTCCACACCCCGGTTTATGAAGACTGCCAACCCAGTAGAGAGCCCATGGTTTGTCATTGTAGATCATAGACCTCTCGTACGAGCGTTTCTTAGGGACGAAGGTGGAAGCAAGACAAAAAGAACATAAAAGGCGACCACCCCTTATTGATCGACACATAGAAACACTTGTTGCTTGGAAACCAGAACACGCACACGGGTTCGTTTGGCCGTGACCCGATGAGGCAAGGGAAAAGAAGAGAGAAGAAGTGTCTGCGGTCGGCATGCCTGAGCTGTGGCGTGGGGGACGTAACCACTCTCCGCGCATTGATCCAGTCATGCACCGTTGTGGCCAATGAGACGAGAAGAGAGGGGCTGCATGTTTCAGCGCGATAAGATACCAAGGGTGAGGAGATTACAGTTACACCTGCACTCATGGAGGAAGGAACAAGAAGCGATTACAGTTGAGATTAGAATTAAGTTGCGGCGGGAGTAGAGTGCGGGATGGAGCGTGGCAGAACGAGCGCAAGTACAGAGCATTGTGCAGTTACCCAAAAGAAAGTACAACTACCAAAAAAATCCTAATCTAATTAAAGTCCTAATCCCGATCGCTCCCATATTTTTCTCCAACGTTCAAAAATTAAAAAGGATTTTCCCGCGCGATGACCACACCGAAGTTCCATCCCCCCTTCCGAATAGAAAAAGGAAGGGGCGGCATCAACTGTTGTTTTTGCGCTCGCTAAGGCGCGTCGTAACTTCCAATCGCCATGGGACCAAGTTTTCACAAAACGAGGAGAGAAAGAGGTAAAGAATGGGAACACTTGTGTAATTGGTGCAAGCCTCTTTGTCCAAACCCCAGAGTGCAATCGAGTGAAAATTCGCGCTAATCATAAGATAGTTCGTTACACTTTTTTATTTCAATCGTTAACGGGCTTTGGGTCATCCCTTGTATTTTGGGTGGTGGGTAATGCATAGGTGTAATGGCCGCCGAGGCCTTCCTACTTCGAAGTGTTTTTGATTTCTTAGGATTTTGGAAATTTTGGTTTTTTTTCAATGTTCGTTAACTTAATGTAGGAATTACGCGCGCCTTAGTAAGCGTGCTGGGAATTTCGTTCGGCAGTTGCGAGTTTCGAAATTTGCGATCACACTTCTTGTTGACGTGCCCTTTCTTGCATATAAGTGTGACAGTCCCCAAATCCGTCTTGGAAACGCTGGTGAATTTTCTTAACGAATTGGAATAAACGTAGGAATTCGCACGTCAAATTTCGCGTGTAAGTATTTCTTTTGAAATTTTCAATCTTGAATTAGTTCTTGAGTTTGATTGGATGTCCCGTAGCTGTTTCGGTGCCTTTTTATTACCGCGCCGGCGCCATGCATTCAAGCTTCCCCCGCCTCCCATTATATCACTGGTCATCTAAGACTTACGAATCATCCTTTCTTCTTTTGCACCGAGTTCCTTTAACCCGTGCATGTTTTCCATCTCCTTTACTTTGCGCTCCTTTCTCCCTCCTTTCATCTCATCTTGGTCCTACTCCGCACCGCTCTTCTCCCCCTCTCCTTTCATGCCTTCGTCTTCTTACAGGAAGGTTGCACGCTGTATGGCCGCTACTGACTACTGACTATAGTCTTGCGAGAATGCGCGTTGGATGGCCGCGAATGACTGCAAGATCTGGGCGAGTCAACGTAGAGACTAAGTTGGCGGGGTGACTATAGTCGGAGAGTCTAAAAGTCCTGACGAGTTGACTATAGTCTTGCGAGGCTGTGCGCTGGATGACCTAGACTAATCGCAGGATCTGGGCAAGTCGATGATGGTGTATATGAACACCTTGAAGTGAAACGGAGCCTCCTTGTACATTGCTTCTGTAGGCCCCAAAACCGCACCTTGCCTTACTTCCTCCACTCCTCCAAGTCATCGAGGGACCATCTTCACTTTGTTGCTATGCAACTTCTCCCTTTCCTTCTCCCATTCAGTTGCGCATAACCCTTTTGGCCCCTGCCTCTCTTCGAGGTCTTTATACGACATGAAGAAGTCGTCGTTCCATTCGTCATGCAGCCTTCCCTCGGCGCGAAACACAACGTAGTTGAACATGCGAACCATGTATCTGTCTTTGTGCATGATGTCGAGGAGACACTGAGTGTTCACTCTTGGAGGTGAGACTTTGACGTTCATTGCCACAACCTTCCCCTTTATGAGCAGGAGCAGCGCTACTTCTCTCTCACTATGAATCTCCCTCCGGAGGCGGCCATGCGTGGCCGAGGCCGCGGCCGATCGGGACAGTCCATCGGAAAGTGAAGGGCGGGGAACGTCTGCGCATAAGGGGCACTAGCCTTAGGAACCGAAAAAAAAAATAAAATGGTTTTTTGGGAGGGTCATGTTCGTTCGGCTTTGGGGATGAATAAAAAATCGCAGACCCCAGTTTTGTTGAATTTGTGAGAGTGGGGGTGTGTAATAGGTGATGAGGTGCGTGTTAAAAAAACATAAGAAAATTTACTCTCCTCACGGGGGGGGTAAGTTAATTTTTCTTGGATGTTTTGAGTGAATTAGGCCAGCGAATGGGGTGGGATCCTAAATGGGTGGGTTGTTGGGGGCGTGGGGTGTGGGATTTCGGGTGCGGGGATTTGGGGGTCTTTGTGCGCGGTTTTTGTGGTTTACAACTTGGGGTTGGGTGGTCGTTTTGGGTGGTGGTTGAAGCAACTTGGGGGTGTGTTGTGGATGGGGTTGGGTGGTGTACTCACTGTATGGGGGTTGGGTGGTGTACGCCCTGGCTGCGGATTGCCACGTGACAACAAAATCTCTCCCTCTTTCTCTCTCTCTCTCTCTCTCTCTCTCTCTCTCTCTCTCTCTCTCTCTGTGCAGAAGCCCAAGTTCTTTGTCTCTCTCTCTCTCTCTCTCTCTCTCTCTCTCTCTCTCTCTCTCTCTCTCTCTCTCTCTCTCTCTCTCTCTCCACTGAACAGTTGACGGCAATAGCAACACAATTGTTGTTGTTGTTTGAGATACTTGGTCACCTTTATCTGAAACATCAACAGCAGTGTTGCTGTCTGCTGCTATGTAACCGTTTAAACGCGTTTGACGCGCATTCACGTTCAAACGCTCGAGTTCATAGTGAGCATGTATGCGTTCAATAGCGCCATGTGGCATACGGTGGGAGAAAACTGAGCGCGCGCCCCCTACCGGGTTGCGCGTGTCAGAAGCCACCGGGGGAGCACGCAGTTTTGGCAAAAAAAACAAACAAACCGTATGTGTGTGTGTGTGTGTGTGTGGATTGATTGATTGATTGATTGATTGATTATTGATTATTGATTATTGATGATTGATTGATTGATTGATTGATTGATTGATTGATTGATTGAGCGATAGTCACTGATCGATTGTCAATGATTGAATTGGCTAGTAGATGGAAGGGGAAAAAAAAAAAAAAAAAAAAAAACCATTTGCAGCGGCGGAGCAGCATAGGCCATTGCATGGGTGCAGTGGCGGCGGCTTTGGGGGCAGCGGCGGTGGCGTCGGGGCCAGCGGCGGCAATGAGGGCAGCAATGTCGATGGGAGGGGGAGAAGGACGAGGAAGAAGAGGAGGATTAGGAGGCGGAGGATGAGGAAGAAGAAGACAAGGAGTAGGAGAAGAGGGGAGTTATGTGTGTGTTCGTGTGTGTGTGTGTGTGAACTGTGTGCAAGTGATCACAAACACACACACACACAAGAGAACGCTCTTCTACACACACACATACACAGACACGCACACACACACACACAGACATACACACACACATGAACACACACACACACACAGTCAGGTAAGTTTTCTTTTGTCATTTTTTTTTTTTTTCGTTTTTCTTCTTTATTTCCGTTTTTGTTTAGCCGCAAACCCGTTCAAGGGGAGAACACGCGTTCATTGAATGCGCGTTCAAAGCGTTCTATTTCTGAACGCAAAACCCGCGTTCAATGAACGCGCGGTTTCACAGGCCTGTTGGGGTGGTCCCCCTAAGCTCCTGTGCAGGGCCACCAAAACTCAAGGCCCAACACTGCCANTCTCTCTCTCTCTCTCTCTCTCTCTCTCTCTCTCTCTCTCTCTCTCTCTCTCTCTCCACTGAAGAGTTGACGGCAATAGCAACACAATTGTTGTTGCTGTTTCAGATACTTGGTCACCTTTATCTGAAACATCAACCGAAGTGTTGCTGCCTGGTGCTATGTAACGGTTTGAACGCGTTTGACGCGGATTCACATTCAAACGCGCGCGTTCATAGCGAGCATGTGCGCGTTTAAACATGTTCAATAGCGCCATGTGGCATACGGTGGGAGAAAACTGAGCTCAACCCCTACCGGGTTGCGCGTGTTAGAAGCCACCGGGGGAGCACGCAATTTTGGCAAAAAAAAAACAAAAAAAAAACGTTAGTGTGTGTGTGTGTGTTTGTGGATTGATTGATTGATTGATTGATTGATTGATTATTGATTATTGATTATTGATTATTGATTGATTAATTATTGATTGATTGATTGATTGATTGATTGATTGATCGATAGTCACTGATCGATAGTCAATGTTTGAATTGGCTAGTAGATAGAAGGAAAAACATTTGCAGCGGCGGAGCAGCATAGTCCATTGCATGGGGTTGCGCGTGTGAGAAGCGTGTCAAAAAAAAAAAACAGAGCGCGCGCCCCCTACCGGGTTGGGCGTGTCAGAAGCCACAGGGGGAGCACGCAGTTTTGGCAAAAAAAAAAAAAAAAAACGTATGTGTGTGTGTGTGTGTGTGGATTGATTGATTGATTGATTGATTGATTGATTGATTGATTGATCGATAGTCACTGATCGATCGTCAATGATTGAATTGGCTAGTAGATGGAAGGGAAATATATATATATATATATATATATATATATATATATATATATATATCAGCCTCCTGATGAGTCGGTGAAACTCCGACGAAACAGTTTGTCACAGCCCCTCATTTGTTGTCCTCTTCTCCCTCTCTGCCTACGGTTTACCGGGCAGTTCTGTTTGCAGCGGCGGAGCAGCATAGGCCATTGCATGGGTGCAGTGGCAGCGGCTTTGGGGGCAGCGGCGGTGGCGTCGGGGCCAGCGGCGGCAATGAGGGAAGCAATGTCGATGGGAGGAGGAGGAGGACAGGGAAGGACGAGAAGGAGGGGGAGAAGGTCGAGGAAGAAGAGGAGGATTAGGAGGAGGAGGACAAGGATGAAGAAGACAAGGAGTAGGAGAAGAGGGGAGCTATGTGTGTGTTCGTGTGTGTGTGTGTGTGAACTGCGTGCAAGTGCCTACAAACACACACACACACAAGAGAACGCTCTTCTACACACACACATTGTGCCACACACACACACAGACATACACACACATGAACACACACACACACAGTCAGGTAAGTTTTCTTTTGTCATTTTTTTTTTTTCTTCGTTTTTCTTCTTTATTTCCATTTTTGTTTAGCCGCAAACCCGTTCATATGGAGAACGCACGTTCATTGAACGCGCGTTCAAAGCGTTCTATTTTTGAACGCAAAATCCGCGTTCAATGAACGCGCGGTTTCACAGGCCTGTTGGGGTGGTCCCCCTAAGCTCCTGTGCAGGGCCACCAAAACTCAAGGCCCAACACTGCCAAATCGAAGATCTTTTTTTTTTTTTTTTTCCATTCCCTGATTTGATTCGTCACACAAAACAAAAAAATAAAATAATAAGTTTATCTGACTTTATCATGAATTCGAAGAAGAAAAGCATCCACCAACGAAAAATCTATAAAAAAAAGTCACCATACTTTTTTTTTTTTTTCTTATTTCTCCTCCCCACCTTTTCTKTTTTTTTTTTTTTTTTAATCCTAAATGTTCTCGGATTGCCGAAAAAAAATAATGGGGTTGTATAGCTTAAAACAACCCACAACCCTTTTTTTTTTTCTGTTATTATTTTAGATGTAAGAATTCATGCAAATTCGTGGTCGCTATGCGGCCGAGTCTAGCCGCGGCCGTGAATGCGGCAGCCTCCGAGCCTGACCCCGCGGCCATGGCCGCAGGGGATACATAGCTCTCTCGCGCTATGTCATGTCCCCAAAGTTTTTGAAGTACGAAGGACACAAATCCTTCCAGGACACGGTGGAGCCTTTGGGATCATCTCTTGCGTATATGCAATGATACAATGTCCTTCGTGCCTTGCTTTTGTCGGTGTACGGTCCTAACAGGGGCCCCTCCATCCTCCCTGGCATGTCAAGCGGGATCTTGCCATCACCAATTGGTAACTTACCTTCCTCCAACATTGCGAAGAACCTCTCCACCGGTGACCACACTGCGTTGGTGGACGTGGCGAGGTTCATGTACCCCCAGAGTTTATTACTCCAGTCCTTACTTTATTCGTTCTCGAGCATCTGCTTCACAAACGTCTTGTCGCACGCCTTCCCCATGGAGACCCTCATGAAGTTTTGCCACTTTTTTCTGATGTGCAACGACGACGTCATCCATATTGTTGACCTCGATTTTGAGGGCGTCGATTCTGTTGTTACCGATCCACCATTGCCTTCTATCGCGCACAGCATCTTGGAAGGACAAGATGGCACGATTTTCACGTGTGTTGTTGAAGACGGAGACATTGAAGTACTCTCGTGTCTGGTTATCGTCGAAATAACCGACTCACATTTTATAGTACGCTTGGAGACCATAGACTTTGACGACAGCGGAACCCTTTGCCACCAATTGTTTTATGGCCTCGACGGTATAATGACTAGAGACAGTGTACCAATCGAACTCTGCCGAGTCCCTTTGGAAGAACTCGGTCAGCGTGATTCGCCTTCCCTGTCTGCCGACAATGTCGTTCGGGTCAACCAGTGCAAGGACGAGCTGAGGCGTATCCTACACCCCCGGGTCGCTAGTGATGGAACTTTCGATGACATTCTCGATGCCTCTTACAATGTTATCAGACAACGGGTGATGATTATAAAGAATCTTCCTACGGGGAATGTGTCTRAYTCTTKTGACGTTGAYRTTAACARCAYGGACATGTTGCCTAGYGAAGCCGTGCTTGTCATATTCGAGAAAGAAACARCRCGTCGTGTCGAGGGGYGGGGCGTGCTGAWYTGGGTCATCAACACCTTCGGGCATGAGAGGCCCCACCCCCTCACCCTCTGCAAAACTTTCTTTCCGTCGACACRGCCGCCGCCACGACTGCCAGTTCGCCCTCCCCCGCTGTTTTTCCGAGGAGGCCACRCCTCYTGGGAATCCGATGCCGTCAACRCTTTGCGAGCCTCATTAACGGCGTCAGTCCTCGYCYGTTTCTTTTGACTGGAAGGAGAGCGATAATTTTCTCTTGTCKTTCTCTTTCCCCTTAAGCCTTGTGCGTCACGCTCACCCTTCGTCTGGTTGTTTRACTGCGACATTCCATGGGAGGTTGAGGGATGGGCACCARCTACGTGTGCACCACYGATGCGRAAGGCGTCATGACCATGYCAGTCCTGCACATCRGTRTCCTCGAGGTCTTCACCGCCATCTCCTYCRTAGTCCTCCATRTTGTTGTCTCTAACATCYGCATCTCCTTCAATGYCGTCRTCGTCATYCTGACCACTGCCTCCTGCCTCTTGACCCTCGTMCTCCTYRTCGAGGGCAATCGCATCTCCATGTGAATGTTCACGGGCAGCATCWCGRCCGTGCACAAGGTCGTTGTCTTATTYTGTTGCCTCGCTGGAGCGGTCGCAACCAGAAGACCCTGGACAAACGCGCCCGGCGGAGGCCGCAACTGGAAGACCCTGGACAAATGCGCCCGACGGAGGCGGAGGTGGGCCAGCTTCCAACTGTTTCCTCTTGGCACCCGTTTTGGCCGGCGTATCTTGTCGTTTTTTGGGACCCGCTTGAAAGGGTACAAAAGAACAGTTGACTTGTTGGGCGGCAGGCAGCTTCAAGAACTTTGCAAAGGGACCCGCTTCATAACCACACGTGCAAACTGGTCCGTCGGGCTGTTGAATTTGACCAAAGGTGTGCTGAGCACGAAAGCACGGTCGACAAGGGGCAGGCAACCAGTAAAGGGGTAGCCATTTGTTTTGGAGAGGAATTGTTCCGGAGGCAGCATTTGGAATTTTGTGTCGTCCCCACGCACGTCAAACGCTTTCATCGAGAAAGCCTTGACGTTGTATCCTTGAAAGAGCCGCTGGTCAAGAGAGATCTTTCTGTCTTCCTTGACGCAATTTTTCATCGTGGTGTCGTAGACAGACGTAAGGAAGGTCTTGAACTTCCTCCCGTCGTAGTTCATCCTCCCTGCTTCAGATTTCTCCACACCCCCACAGCAGTACAAACTCTCGCCATTATCATAGCTCAAGAAGACAACAACTCCACACCCCGGTTTATGAAGACCGCCAACCCAGTCAAGAGCCCATGGTTTGTCGTTGTAGATCATAGACCTGCCGTACGCGCGCTTCTTAGGGACGGAGGTGGAAGCACGACAAAAAGAAGATAAAAGGCGACCACCCCTTATTGATCGACACATAGAAACACTTGTTGCCTGGAGACCAGAACACGGACACGGGTCCTCTTTGGTAGTGCCCTGAGGGGTCCGCTGGATCCGAATGCTGGACCCCGCGCCCCTTGGGTGAGGGGATCCGGCGTCCCGGACCTGCCAGACCCCTTGCCCAAGAAACGAAGGGGCCCGACGTTCCGGATCCGCCAGACACTGCTGCCACCTATGGCGAGTGGTCCGGCATTCCAGATCTGGCAGACCCCCTCCCCCTACCGAAGGGGGCCTGACGGACCCAAAACGCTAGATACCCTTGCTGCGTCGATGGGAGGGTGTTCGGGGGGGGGAGGGGGGGAGGGGGGCGTAGAGTGTTCGTCGTTCCGGATCCAGCGGACCCCCATGCTCGGTTGGGCGAGAGGGTCCGACGTTCCAGATCCGTCGGACCCCTTGGCTGGTTTGGCGAGTGGTTCCGACATTTTGGATCCGCCGGACCCCTCGCTCGGTTGGCCGAGGGGGTCCGATGTTCCGGATCCGCCGGACCCCCGACTCGTTTGGGCGAGGGGGTCCGGCGTTCCGCATCCGCCGGACCCCTTGGTCGGTTGGGAGGGGGTCTGGCATTCCAGATCCGCCGCACCCCTGGCCCGGTTGGGCAAGGGGTTCCAACGTCCCGGACCTGCCTGACCCCTTGCGCAAGAAACGAAGGGGCCTCGCGTTACGGATCCGCCAGACACCCCTGCCACATGTGGCGAGTGGTCCGGCATCCCGGATCCGGCATACCCCCTCCCCCTACTTAAGGGGGCCCAGCGGACCCAAAACGCCGAACGCCCTTGCCGCGTCGATTGGAGRGGGGGGGGKGGGGGGGGGGGAGAGAGGGGGGCGGAGAGGGTTCATCGTTCGGGATCCGGCGGACCCCTATGCTCGGTTGGGCAAGGGGGTCCGACGTTCCAGATCCGCCGGACCCCTTGGCCAGTTAGGCGACGGGGTCCGACATTCTGGATCCGTCGGACCCCTTGCTCGGTTAGGCAAGGGGGTCCGACGTTCCGGATCTTCCGGACCCCTGTCTCGGCTGACCGAGGGGGCCAGACATTCCAGATCCGCCGGACCCCTGGCTCGGTTGGCCGAGGGGGTCCGACATTCCGGATCCGTCGGACCCCTGACTCGTTTGGGCGAGAGGGTCCAATGTTCCAGATGTGCCGGACCCCTTGGTCGGCTGGGCGAGGGGGTCCGACGTTCCGGATCCGCCGTACCCCTAACCTGGTTGGGCGAAGGGGGTCTGGCGTTCTAGATGCGATGTACCCCTGACCCGGTTGGGCGAGGGGGTCCGGCGTTCTGGATCCGCCGGACCCTTGACTCGATTGGGCGAGGGCGTCTGACGTTCTTGATCCGCCGGACCCCTGGCTCAGTTGGCCTAGGGGTTTCGACGTTTGGGATCCGCCGGACCCCGTACTCGGTTCGGCGAGAGGGTCCAGCATTCCGGATCCGTCGGACCCCTTGCCAACCGAGCCGAGGGTCCAGTGGATCCGGAACGCTGGACCCCGTGCTCGGTTGGGCGAGGGGGGTCCAGCGTTCCGGATCCACCGGACCCCTACGACACCTTAGTAGACTTGTAGCATCTACTTTGGCCAACAAAGAGCACATGATTGTCACATACTACATCAAGGACGTAGTCTGTACCTTCTCCTATGGAGAAGGAGAGCTTAACCATAAGATCTCGTTCTTGGTTAGCGATGACTTGCCATTCGAAATGTTGCTAGGCATGTACTACCTCGAAGCTGCTAAGCCCCCGTTCGACTGGGATAAGAAGGTGCTCAAGCAAAAGTTGCCCGATGGCCGAACTGTCAGACTGACTAAGTTCAAGGCGAGTAGTATAGTAGATACCTATGGCTGCTTGTGTGCATCAGCGTTCTACAATTACTATAAACAGAACCAAGAGGAGGGTATGTACCTTGTTTATGTCTCTGAGAAGGGGGAGGCCATTAAAACACTCCCAGAGATAGAACGCGTTGTTGCTAAGTTCCCTGATCTGTTCGAGGAGCCCTCAGGAGTTGTTGATCGGGAAGTCGTCCAAGCTATAGAAATCATTCCAGGGAGTAAGACCCCAAAGGGAAGGATCTATAGGATGGCCCCTGCCGAGTTAGATGAACTTCGGAAGCAACTAAAAGAGTTGACAGAGAAGGGTTGGATTCGGCCTAGTACTTCCCCTTACGGATCACCCGTTCTATTCGTACCGAAGAAGGGGGGTACTTTGAGGATGTGCATTGATTATAGGGGCCTCAATGCCATCACCGTGAAAAACGCAGAGCCTCTACCTTGCATAGAGGACCTATTGGATAGGGTGCAGGGATGCAAGTACTATTTAAAGATAGACTTGAAATCCGGATATCACCAAATCGCAATAAGACCTGAGGACCAACACAAAACAGCTTTTCAGACTAGATATGGTCTGTATGAGTTTGTAGTGATGCCTTTCGGTCTTTGTAATGCGTCGGGTACGTTCCAGCACGCTATGAATCGGATCTTCCATGACCATTTAGATAAGTTTGTCCTGGTCTACTTAGACGACATTCTGATCTTTAGTAAGTCTGCCAAGGAGCACGCACAGCATGTTGAGACCGTACTCTCACTCCTACGACAACACAAGTATAAGGTCAACTTAGAGAAGTGCGAGTTTGGCCGCACTAAGATGCTATACTTGGGTCATGAAGTATCTGCGGAAGAGATTAGGCCGGAAGATGCGAAGGTGGCTAGTATTCGAGACTGGCCACGACCTCAGACAGTCACTGAGGTCAGATCTTTCTTAGGAATATGCGGCTACTATAGGAACTTCGTAAAGAACTATTCTACAGTCGCCTCTCCTTTGACAGATCTAACTCGACTTGACACGCCGTGGGACTGGAGTGATGAGTGCGAAGGTGCTTTCAAGCGATTGAAGCATGCACTCATGAATCATGAAGTTCTCATGGTTCCCGATCCGCCAAAGCCATTCATAGTGACCACTGACGCAAGCCAATACGACATTGGCACAGTGATGGCTCAGCAGGATGGGAAAAAGTTCAGACCGATTGAGTACATGAGTAAGAAGATGCCATCGAAGAAGTTGGCTAAGTCCAACTACGAAAGGGAACTCTATGCTCTCTACAAGGTACTTGTCCATTGGAGACACTTCCTTCTAGGAAGGTTCTTCTATCTGAGGATTGATCATCAGACCCTCAAATGAATCAAAACTCAACTGACTCTTTCTGATGCACTCAAGCGATGGATTGAGGTCATAGACCAATATGACTTCAAGCTTGAGTACCTGAAGGGAGAGTATAACAAGGTTGCAGACGCGCTATCCCGTAGAGCAGACTACCTTGGTGCGCTAGTTTCTGAATTTGGCGTATCTAACGAAGTGACTCAATCATTGGTGGGAGCCTATCAGAAAAATCTTGTCACGATGGACATCATCCGCAAACTTTAGGCAAAAGACAAGGCCACAGAAAGTGAGTTTGTGATGGTGGATGGGCTAATCTATCTTGATAAGGCCGGAGTAAAGAGATTGGTAGTTCCATATAGTGAACAGTTGCGTAGTTTATTTTTAGGCGAATGTCATGACGCAACTGGGCACTTTGGCTACAAGAAAACGAGTGTTAACTTAGTACAANATATAGTGAACAGTTGCGTAGTTTATTTTTAGGCGAATGTCATGACGCAACTGGGCACTTTGGCTACAAGAAAACGAGTGTTAACTTAGTACAACAATTTTGGTGGCCCAGAATGTTAGATGACGCAAAGAAATATGTTGAGACCTGTCAGGTCTGTCAGCGGGACAAGCCGCGAACTCAAGCACCGCTTGGGTTATTGAAGCCTTTACCTATTCCTGATGGTCCAGGATTGAGTGTTTCCATGGATTTCATGGACACTCTTGTGACCAGCAAGAGTGGTAAGAGGCATATTTTCGTCATCATTGACCGATTCACCAAATACGCTAGACTAATTCCAATGCCAGAGACAGCCAGGACGGAATATGTCATCAAGTTGTTCAAGGACAATTGGGTAAGGGACTTTGGTTTACCAAAGACCATCATTAGTGACCGAGACGTCTGATTCACAAATGAGTTGTGGAAAAAGACTGCAGAACAGATGGGCAGTCAACTTCAAATGCCTTCAAGGAATCATCCCGAAGCCAACGGACAGGCCGAACAAATGAATAGAGTTGTACAACACTTGCTGAGGCATTACATCAAGCCCAGCCAGGACGACTGGGATGAGCAGTTACCTCTCATCGCCAACCTGTACAACAACGCTATACATAGTAGAACCGACGTTAGTCCTAACCGGCTGCACTTAGGATCGAAGCCTAGATCAGCATTAGACTTCCTCCTACCTGAAAACCGACCCGCTGCAACTCCGGGCACACTTGAATACGGTGTGCAATATGAGAAGTTGTTGCAAGACACTGTTGAACATATGAAGAAAGCTCAACAAGCCATGATTGCTTCTGAGAATCAACACCGCAGACAGTCCACATTTAAGGTAGGGGAACGTGTCTGGGTCAAGGCTATTGAGTTAGGACAGGAATTCGGGAATATCTCGCAAACAGATGCCTCAGTACTTTGGTCCCTGGGAAGTCTTGGATGTAGTGGGAGATGAGTTGGATGGTCCCACCTATGTCATTCGTGTCCCTAGACACCTACGCACTCACTCAGTCTTTCATGCCTCAAAGCTTGCACCTTTCGCTGAGACTGATCAATTCCCTTCCAGGAGATCGATGTTGCCCCCAACCATGGATGGACAAGTCGACATTGACGACATTGTGGACTACAGGGATATGCCTGTTCATAAGTCGTTGGGTCGAGGAAGACCTCCTAAACCCAAGAGAGAGTACCGGATCAGATTCAGGCATCATATGGATCCTAAGAAGATCGGTGGTTTACTCGGGAGGAACTGATGGAAACAGCTCCTCAGAAGGTGGCAGATTATGAACGGAAGCTAAAAGGGAAGACACTTGCGAAGTAAGCATCTCAGCGGACTTCCGAAGCTAAGGGGGATGGAATGTGAGGATTGAGCCCTCAAGTAGGGGCCTTGCCATGACGTACATGTTCTGGGCTAAGGCCCCAGCAAGCCTAGTGCCCGCCCTAATTGAAGGCGGGCCAGCAAATCAACAAGAGCCCTCTCGGCCAACATTTCACGAAGTGGGGTCTATACAGTTGCAGCACGCCAGTTGGTTGGAGTGCACCGAGTCTCGGATTTCAGCAAATGCTGAAATGCCCAGGGCCTTTAAGATAGTTAGGCCCTATGCACTCGAACGTGAGGCCAACAATGCATGCTGGGTAGAGAGGCCGAAATGCCAAAGGGAAAATCGGTCCACTATCTGAATCTGGCCGCAAGCCTTAAGAAGAAAGGCGCAACTGCATTGCTCCGGGGCCCAACTGTATCAGGAAGGCTTCAGCCTCTGGGTCCCAGTCGCAGGCTGAAGGGAGGCCGCCCACATGTTGCATTGGCATATAGGCAAGCAGGGGGAGGCAGTGGGCATCTTGGCCAATGCTGGCATATGCGGGCACGCTGCGCAGATGCAAGTGTGCAGCGCTATGCAGAGCAGCGCTGCGCTAAGACAGGGCAGGCCAGCGCTAGGCGGTAGGGCGCTGCCTGCGTGCAGGGCACTGGCGGCCATAGTCGGGCCGCATGAGGGTGCAGGGGAGGTGAGGGTGAAGGTGGTACTTGGGAGGTGAAGGGCGCTGTGTGGGTAACAAGGGAGAGTGTGGGGAAGAGGACACGTACCTGGTGATGGTGGAGGTCTGCATTGGTGTTGACATCATCACTCGCTGGTAGTCAAGTTGTCTGGTTGTTGTTCATTGCTGTAGTTGTAGGATAGGCTGTAGAGTAGATAGGGCGCCTGGCGCCATTCACAAGAGAGAGCTATATTTGGGTTATGTTGTTGGTGTTGCCCTGGTGGGCATGGACATTGACTCACGATTCTTCTGTATCATTCTCAATGGGATGGTTACTGAGTTCCATGTGCTATCTGCTTTGGCTTTGAATACTTGGACTTCAGTGTGATTTTGCATTCTGGATTTCTGTGCTTCATCCATACTCATGTTCCTTGCACTTAGCAGAATGGCTTCAAAATTTGTAGGCGTGTAGGTTACATCATAGAGAACTCAAAAAAAAAAATTCAGAAAAAAAACTTATTTTTAGGCCCCGAAATTTTTTTTGGCGGGGGSCGAACCTGGAGGKGTTCGGCCCCCSAACGGGACCCCGAACGCCCGAACGTTCGGGGGCCAGCCCGGGGGCCCCCGAACGTTCGGTCAGGTAACCCTGTATATATATATATATATATATTTAACGGAAAAAACATATGTTCGCCCGAAGATGTTTGTGAGTTGTTCGCGCAAATGTGCGAACACGTTCGCACGAACATGAAGGGGCGCGAACACGTTCGTCATGCTACGCAAGGCTGCCCATTCTAGATCGGACGCGTTATGGAGCGAGATGATAAGTACATCCGCATCAAATAATGGACACCTTGCGGAAGAGAGCGCGACTTAGGGAAGCTGAATGCAGACGCATGGGCAAAAACATCATAGAAGGTTGAAACTAAATTTGACGACGACTGACAAAACCTTGACGCCGTTACGTGGGCATGGCCCAACAATAAACGCTCTGCGACAGGTATGCGGATCTCTAAGTGAGAGACTCTGAATGCAAGATATGAGATCTGCTTCAGACCCATCTATGTAGACGTGATGAGGAAAGAAGTAAATCGTGAGGATCATTTGTTCACTATGAACAACATAAAGCACATCGCTAATTGTTCGATTGGATTGCATTTTTCTTATTTTTTCGTTGTGTTTCGAATGTCTAAATCGTCGGAGTGGTCGGAAGTGTTATATGAAATGGGGGACACCGATGAAATGGGAGGACCTCCTATCATGGAAAACGAGAGCAGAAATCAGGGTTGTTGGTGTAAAGGCAGTCGATTGGTCGGTATTGGAGCCCTCGATTGAATTGTGGTATGGCGAGAAACGCCTACGAGTTTACAACCTCGCTAAGACGGTTCAGCCTGATGAAAACAACGAAAGGCAAGGCAATGGCAAATGGACCAAAGCGTTTTACGGGTTGGTGCTTGTTCACATGCGGGGGAAGAATGGGCGTAATGTATCAGTGACATGCGTGACGTTTTGTTCAAAGAGTGGTTTGACATGGTGCGCGATACGGATTGAACGAACGAAGGTGTCGTCGATGGAGCAAAACAGCAACATGCAAAGGGCGACGTCAAAGTATGTCAAACATTTATGCAACGAAATCAAAGACGCAATATTGCGCTTCGTCAACGAAACGTCGAGGATCGCCATTCACGTGGAGACGTCTTCAATCATATGCCACAACGAAGACCGGAAAAAACAGAAACTAAAAAATACTAACATAAGTTCAATATTGTCGATCATATTCGACGGCACGAAAGTGACAAACGGAACAACCTGCAGTCCATTTTGCGTCAGTGTCTGCATTGACTATGGTTCCGGAACTACACTTAGTTTAATCACTGTCTAAAGACCCACATATGCATGTGGGGAATGACAATGACTCTCTTGACTTATGTAAGCGGTGCATTCTGTTCCATACTTCATCCATAATTGTAATGTTTATGGCTGTGTTGCACGGCGTACGTGTACGCGGGTTGCGTGTACACGCGTACACGTATTTCTGTATGCGACACGTACGCGTGTACACGTACTCCCGTACGTGGAAATACGTCAAAAAAAAAAAAAAAAAACAATTATCAGAAAAATCTGAAAAAACATTATGTTATGGAAAATGATATTTCAAACAACTTTTGCCGAGATTCATCGCCAAATTTTGTACATAACTCGAGTGAAAAATCAAAGAGACAAAACACAAATAAATTGAAATAATTTTTTTTTTTAATTAGGAAAAAAACAGAAAAAATAAAAACAAACTTCTGTAACAAATACATGTTATGCAGAAACATGGTACAAACAACTTTTCCCGGGGAGTCATCCGCGAATTCCCAATCTAACTCGAGTAAGAAATTAAAAACTAAAAAAAAAGTAATATTATCATAATACCCAAAAAACTATTTTTAAATAGTTTATTATTAAAATTATTATTTTAAAGTTTTTTTTAAGGTTTCGGGTATGACTCCCAGTAAATGTTGTTTGTATCATTATTCTGCACAATATAATCGTTTTTCAGATTTTTTGGATTTTTTTTTTTTTTTTTTTTTTTTTTTTTCGTACGCGTATGTGCGATTTCGGGTCCGTACGCGTACGCAAGAATACGTACGCGTAGGCACTGCGTACGCGTACGGCATAATAGCCAGGTTAATGGGTTTTTTTTTTTCCATACAGTATTTTTGACAACCTCATTCACTTACGACGTTGTTGCACCTGTTGACAAAAACTTGTTAATGAGTTGTTGCTTACAAGGTTACCATAGTGAAATTTTCTGGCCGTGGAGTTTTTTGTGCATTGAAGTTGGGGTAGGCGTTTGTATTTTTTTCATTGATGAATTTAGTTTTTTTTTCCCTCGTTCACAAGGCGGATTCCTTAAGGAAGCTACATGTTCACCATCATTTTTCAACAAACATTTCGTTTTTTCTCTAGTATAGCCCATGTATCATATGCTATGTGTCTATTCAACGTGCAATGAAAAGTTTTAACGTCGTTATACCCGTTGAATAGCCATTGGGGGCCCGTTGAATCCCCGTTGAATAGTACAACGGGACCTTCCCGTTGAATACTGTTCAACGGGGAGGGCGCATTCACCGCATTGGGCCTTTGACACGTCGCTGGACGCGCGTGGAGCCAAAAAAAAAAATCATCCCGTTGAATCCCGTTGAATCCCTGTTGAATCCCCGTTGAATCCCTGTTGAATCCCCGTTGAATCCCGCTGAATCTCGCTGAATCTCGCTGAATCCCGTTGAATCCCCATTGAATCCCGTTGATATTTTTGTATATATATATATTTTTTTAACCTCTAACCACAAAGTCCAGGAGCATGGTCCCATTAGCAGTCGGATAGGAAATTCAATGTGGCCAATCCAGTGTGACACTGAGTGGCAGCGGGCTAACTCGTTCATTACGAATTTATGGGCTAAGAAAACAGAAGGATGGCAAAAAAAAAAAAAAAAACAGAGACATCCCACCTGAAATTACGGCAGAGTGTTTCTTAGCCATCAGATCACAAATGATCTGATGCTCATGGTTGCAACAGCAATGAACAAAGTAACTGGCACATTTTCTGGAATAAAATCAACTTCTGTCAGCAGTGACCCTGACGCCCTCCATACACTCCATGATTGAAAGAGGGTTCCGCCCAATGAGATAATTCCACAACAGTAAGCAAAGTACTGAAAATTTCTATCCAGTGGGTCTATGGCTGACCCCACTCTCTTTTGGAGTTGGTCATACCCACAACGGATTGAAAAAATTTTGGCGGGAAGCTTCCTTTGCACCAAGCCTAGTGTTAAGGACAAGAGGAGGGGAACCAAGATCTTGTTACTTTTTCGCGTAATACATGTAAAATACTGACTGTGGGATCACGTGTACTGCACGACACGATTTGGGTCACTCAACTGCCGCACAAACTCTTTTTTATCCTATCTCATTGCTAGTGGGACCATGCTCCAGGGTGTTGTAGAGGTCGGTTAGTGTGTGCACAGTGATCACCTGGAACTGTGAGCCATCGGTGTCCTGGAATATGAGATCACCTCCCAACCCGTCCTCACCTCAATACTCCTAGCGCACCCCCTATCCCACTATTCTACCTCAGTGTGACCAGCACTCAGGACCATTGCCCTACCAATGGGCAGATAACTTGAATCGAACAGCAGTGATAGGCACCAGGGATGACGGATTGAGCAGCCCAGGTGGAAGCGAAATCGGACGATCCTTGTCGAACGGGAACTTCGGACGCCAGGCCCAGACAATGAACTACATGCCCCATATATATATCTAGCCACCATACAATTTTATCCGGATGTCACTAGGAACTGCACCCAATGGCACCCTATGCCGTTGAAAAAAAAAAAAAAAAAATTGGCTTCATGGTTGTTGTTGTTTTTTCTGACTTTTTTTTTTAATGGATGAAAAAAAAAAGAGCATGTGGTGTTTGAAAAACCCTACACGCCCATATATTTTTATTTTATTTTTTGATATTTTTTTTATTTTTTAAAAGAAAAATATATATATATATATATAGGGCAGTTCTGTTTGTGACGATATATATATATCGTCACAAACAGAACTGCCCGGTAAACCGTAGGCATAGAGAGAGAAGAGGATATATATATATATATATATATATATATATATATATAACGATATATATATATATAGGGTAACCGGCGTTCGGGACGGGCCGAACGCCCGAACCCGAACGCCCGAACGTATGGGACCCCTTGGGGATGCGTTTGGCCGTTCGAGCCGAACGCGGACCCAAAAAAA
>BFEA01000264.1:843060-856317 GCA_003427395.1 Chara braunii | reverse complement strand
GTGTCCTCTCTATGTACACAATGAAAAAAAAAAAAAAAGCAGGAACAACATTGTTGCCTGAACATAACTTGAATTTTCAATGTTCACCCATTATATTCAAACACAGCGCTTTGGCAATAAATAAATACATGGGGGGGGGGGGAGAGAGATAAAACAGGGGGCTCACCCTCTTTCCGAGGGAGGGAAGGAGGGCGGGGGGCAAAGGAGAGGGTATTTGCGGGGACAACACAATACTTCGATAAAAATTAAATACATGTAAACAAACATAAGAATAGCAAACCAACCAATTTAATAATGAAACAACCCACATATTTACTGCCAAATTGCCAATCCTAGGTGTTTTTTGGTATGGTACAGAATATGTTTCTCTAATCTTCATTCATTAGCTGGGAAAAATAAAAAAAATACTGTGAAAGATAATTAATGTTAATCGATATGCTTGAAAAGTAATAAAACTCAGCATAAAAAACCCTATAGCTTCAAATAATGACAATGAAATTGTAACACCCCCCAAATTTTGTCAGAAAGTGGTGTAAAATTTGCGGTGAACACGACCACAAAATACAAACAAATGTGGGGTACCTCCCAAAAATCGACTTAACAAAACATCAAAAGTCACCAAAATCATTGTAAAAATGACGATTTTGATTTCGTTCGAAAAATATAGAATGTTCGTTTTGACAAAATCGCAGTTCTTTGACCCTTGCTGAAGGAAGGCTGTCCACCAAACGGAACACAACAGCAGGCAGCAACCGTGCGGATCATTAGGCAACACAGTAGAGGCAACACGGCTTCACAATGCCCAAAACGAATGCAAGGAAAGACATGGCGTGCTGGACAAGCAGTGTGGCAACCACTTTGTGCAGCAAGGCAACGCCAACAAGGCAACCACACTGGGGGGGACGACAATGCTAGCGGTCAAGTAGCACAACAATCATGCAGTGGAGCACAAGGCAGCACTTATAAGGCAAGTGAACTACAAAGCGTCAAGCAAAGGACATGGAAGGCAGGGCCAGCCGATGAGCGGCAAGGCAGCGGAGCAGCGAAGTGCAAGGCAACACCAACAACACGGCCACACCACACAACGACCCACGAAGAACCACATGCGAAGCAAGCGGGACAGGCAGCCAGGTAGCGGCAGAGTGCAGACGAGGCAGTCCATAACATCCAACACGGAGCAAAGCAGCACATGACCTACTCAGTGTGTGTGTGTGTGTGTGTGCGTGTGTGTGTGTGTGTGTGTGTGTGTGTGTGTGTGTGTGTGTTGATGTACGTATTTTATGTCACGATGTGTTTCACTGCATCATGCATTTCTCCGGTGAAAGCACACCAGCGCACCTCGTATCCTGGTACTTCGCAAGTATAGCATGTCTCCTTAGTGGGAAGATCGGCATTTACTTGGAAATGAATATTCTCACATTCTTACCCAAGGCATAGCTCCTACAGACAAGTCTGGGCTAGTTCACGGAAGGGAGGAAACAACTCACATATCAGAGTCAACATAAATCAAATTCGAGGTTTATTGTTTGGAAAGGCACCCCCGGGTTAGAAAGACGCGTCCGGGTATGGGAACTACAATCAAGGCAGAAAGGACACCCAACAGAATCCGGCCATTTGACAAGAAAGCAAGTCGAAGACTGGCCTTAGCCCATATGATCGGTCGTAGTCACACAATGACCGATGTCGACCAATAATCCCCAGTAAATAGTAAGTCATCCGAATTAATCCAACTCAAACTCAAGGAAAACGAGCACCAAAACACAAAAAAGGACAGAGAAGCAGAAAACATTGGTGGAATGGTTTGAACCCTCATGATCCGTCCCTCCATTCGGGGGTCGTGCCAGTCTGGCGGCAAAGGAATCACCTAATAAAACATGCACTCTCGCTCGGATCGGATACAACAGCCCTTCCTTCCGCATGACTCTTTGAGGTTGCCACTCATTAGGAGGGGTCATCTCATTCCAACGGCTGGATATCATACTTTAATTAAGACGAGCAACTTCAAAAAAAATCAAAACAAAAGCATACCCGAGCCCAACCACAGATTGCGACATTCCATCCACACAAGATCACACAGGAAGGACGAATCTACTGTATGCAAGAGTATGAAATCCATGTTTACAGAGTTTTACCAATCCATTAGGTTATGAACGCGATCTCAGCGACAACATATCTTGCAGGAAAGGGAGCGGAGGTGGGAGAAATGAAGAAGAAGAAGAAGAAGAAGAAGAAGAAGAAGAAGAAGAAGAAGAAGAAGAAGAGATACGATTCAGAAAACCTGCACCGTGCCATTTTGAGACCGTGATACCACGTTAAGCACGTAAAAAGTCTTCACAGCTGATCCGCAGGAGAGATTTCGTCGTTCCCTGAGGCCTTTCTGCCGCCTGCCACTTGCAGCAGCATCAGAGGGGACATCCTCCTTTGTCGTTGGAGGATGGGGATTTCAACGGGGAATGTGAAACTGGCGCGTGGGGGAAGAAGGGCAGCGATGCACAACAGGTGAGCAAGCTGCGGTAGAGCGCCTGACGGGATGGGGATGAGGAGGGGGAGGGGGAGAGGAAGAAGAGGACGTTGTGCTGTGCTGCAGCACCTCATGTGCGCTCGGCGTTGGGCACGTGCTTTGTAAGTCGCGAATAGGGAGACATATGATGAAGAAGAGCGTAGGCAGCGGCGAAAGAAATGCGAGATATGCTAGGAAGGCGCATGCAGACAACTCCATTGAACTCTTCCCGCTCTTTTCTTCGAACATCGTCATGGCGTTGTCGTTCGTGGAACCATTCATGGCTTGAACTGGAGCCGCTGAAGCACATTGGCAGCTAGTCCTTCCCGCACACTGCTACAGTGCCTACCTGCGCTCGCTATGGTGAAGCCGAGCGCCTCTCACTCCAGCAGCTTGCAACTTCTTAGTGCAGGGAGGCCCAATACCGTAATCAACCTCTGGGGCCAGGACCCACTACCTTAGCTCTGTTCTAAACCGTGTCGGCACCCAAGAGCAAAGGTTATGGGAATCTTTCTTCACACGTTGAGTGTGTACCGATTGGCACAGGTCAAAGAGGTGGTGGTGGTCTGAACTCAGGGCATACACACACTACCAAAGTGACTATCCCAAATGCACCTGACCGCATTTACGGCCGGACTATGATGCATCTGGTGGAAATTCGGTCCAGAAATAAGGAAGAAAGTGCTAGTGTTGGTATGCCCTCACTTTAGGACTTCCCTAAACGAATTTGGACACATCTACAACAAATCTGGAAACGTCTACGGCCACTATGCAGGGCAAGATTTTGCATAGTTTAAACCTCCCCAAGCGGGGCACGGTCCTGGGTTTCACCATAGGGGCTCGCCACACAGCCTTTCGAAAGAAGGCAATTTCCGAAATTTGCCAGACGGAATTCGAAAGGTCGATGCTCGAAAGAAAAGCCCCCTTTGCCACACATATTTTTGAAACCGCACTAAAGCAAAAAAAAAAAAAAAAAAAAAAAAAAAAAAGCCTACGACAACTTGTACGGGCGTCAGGGTAGGGACCGTGACAGATGGGGCTGAAGATGGCCATTTTTCGAATGACCGGGAGAGGGCTTTTGACAAGAGGGCAGGCAGGAGGGGCATTCCACTTCGAAAGTCTTTTCGGACGGGGTTCCTCTGACAACTTTCGAGACCATTTCTCGAAATCGGGTTTCGAAAGACTGCGTGGCGAGGGCACCTCCATTTCCCTTGTTTCGAAAGGCTGTGTGGTGAGCCCCATAGTCCCCTATGAATAGATGAACAGTTTGCTGACCAGAGCGCAATCTGGCCCGGAAGATAGTCTCCGAGGAAAACGCTAAGTCTGAAGGCAGAGCTGTGTGTTTGAACGGAGACAAAAAAAACAAACAAACAAAAAAAAAACAATGGTTGGATCGCGGCCCCATGTGGCTGTACACTACACACCCAAGAATTGTCCTCTGACAATGGTTGGGTCGCACCCCATGTGGAGTCCAGATTAGTTAAGCTTACTGCAGAGGGCAGGCTATGCTTTTCGCCCTGGCTTCTCTCCCCAGCAGGTCATGGGGAGCGCTGTAGCTCCCCTCACTGACAGATAGACTAAGAGGCTCGCCACAGGCTGTCAAAACTCGAAGAGTTTCGACAGGTGTAAGAAAAAATTCGAAAGTTTGCCACCCCTTCGCCACACAGGCTGTCGAGGGGCAAGGTTTTTGGTCATGGCCAGGGGGATGGGTTTCACGGAAGTTGACGGAACAGTCCCTGACAACGCCAATTCAAACGCAATTTTCGAAAGGTCGGCGGGGCACTGTCGAATTTTCGTCACCTGTAGGCGGAAGGAAACGGTTGCTGGAGGGCGGCTGTCGAAAGTACCATTCTGACACCTGTCGAAAGTTTTTTGAGCCAGTATTCTTCAAAAGTACGTGTGGCGATGCAAAATTGTCGAAAACCGGGTTTTCGACAGCCTGTGTGGCGAGCCTCTAAGGAGAAGTTTTGATCCCGTTCCAGAGATCAGAAGATGTTCTGCCTTTTTAGAGGCACCTTTTTATTTTCTAACTTTTTGGAGATTCTTTCGATGAGGGACACTGGACCCGGTTTCCAGGGGCCTAAGGCTGGGTAAGGGCCCGAGCATGTCTGTGTTCAGGGTTGTATTGTGGGGTGTAGAGGGCGACAGCCGGCAGATATCATCATTGGATAGGGGGGGTGGGGGGGGGGGGGGGGGGAAGTCATGACACCTGGTAGCACCTGGTAGCGTAGTTTTAGCGCAAGATCCCACCAGCAAAGGGGATTGGATCGAGCTCCTGAATCTGGATGGTGTTTGAGCAGAGGTGCACAAATGCAGATCAATCGCCATTTTCTGCACCTCTTGGCAAACATGTTAAACCACTAGTACGTGGCTTAGCTATTGATGCCGGACCTGAATATGCCCTGCGCGCCGTTTTGCGCCGACCCGCCAGCGAAACAAAAAGAAATTGTTTTGGCTAACGTCGTCAGCCTTTCAGGTCCGGTACCCCATGCCTCCGAAACTTGCGGGGCATTAATGACACCCCCCCGCGGCCGACATATGGGCCAAGTACTGGTGGTTTAAGATTCAGGCACATCTCCACAAACACGTCCAGATGCCGTCTTTGCGGAAAGTCAACGTTGCTAGTGGGACTTGGCCCCCGGAGTCTATGAGAATTTGGCTCCGCTTGCAATGGGGAGGTTTAAAATATGGGCCAGATTGAGCTCTGGTCCCGGTGGTCCGCAAACTGTTCATCTGTTCATAAGAGGCTCCTGTGAAAGCCAGGGCCGTGCCCCAGTTGGGGAGGTTTAAAATATGCAAAATCTTGCCCTGCAGAGTGGCCGTAGACGATCTTCCGGGCCTTCACGAACCTGACCGGTATTACGCCCAGACCTGGACGAACCTGACTGCAATCAGGTAGAAAAGAAAAGAAAAAAACACAGACAACACAAAACAGAAACACTGGTTGAAAGAGATGGCTGCGGTTGGCACACTTTTAGCGCTGTAAGTTAGTGCTGCTGGCCCAGGAGGCCGGTTCAACGTACCGTGTTACCCGACACCCTGTCTGGAATACGGCCGTGACGACGGTCATCTTCCTCGTCAAATTTGAGGAAAACTGCTCATGGCAGCAGGGAGGCCGAAGCCCACGTTGACCTTATAGATTGATAGAACAGGAAGAATTTGAAAAACACAAAGACTTTGAACGTTGCGAATAGGTGAGCGCCCTTGGCGCACAGACATTGTAGCAAGTATAGTAGTATCGCTCAGACCGCTCGCTTGGAACTCTGGTGGACTGACCACATGGTGGCACGTAGTTCCCAAGGTCAAAGGGCAAACCGTTCTCCGCCAAGAGGAAACAATGTCTAGTTGTCGGACGAAGCACATATCCAACTACTCATAGCTAAAGGCTACGAAGAAGGAGCGTTCAGGGAATGAATCAGCCAAGGAGATGTGGTAACAGTGGAGGGGGAAGAGATCTTCAGAGTCAACAGAAGAGTAGGGGAACTTACCACAGCCTGGCTGAGGGAGAGCCTAGTCACGGTGATCTTCCAATAGACCTGCCGGTAAAAGTAAGAGAAGACTTGATAAGGGCATACGAAAATGGTTGGTATCGCAACCGCATCTTCGACAGAACGGTAAAGAGAGGAAGGGATCATGGCGAGGGTCTGAATATAATGACCTACATCGCCATGAGCCGGGAGGTCGCACAGTGGATGGTGGCAAACGGAGAGGACAAAGTAATAGTACAAGAAGTGGAGTACAGAATGCTCTTCAAGCAATGGTTGACTACAAGAGAACTGGACTAGCGGCGATGGTTGGAGGACGAAACCCGCTTCTGGGTCATGGCGCTTAGAGTTCCAGTGCGAGTGATGTTTCCTCTCGAAGATATGGTCGGCAAACTGATGGGAACGGTGATCAAGATGCATCCACCCAAACCAGCCGATCCAGGCCAAAGCAGAAGAATCTAAAGTCCGATCTGGTGAGGGCCTCGGAGGCCTGATTTAGAGAAAAAATCACCATGAAGTTGGATGATGGCGAGGAGGTCAAGATCAAGTTTGTGTCCAAGAACACACCATTTTGCAAAAGATGTCGATGGTGGTATCAACCGGCAACGAGCGGATGTCCTCGTATCGCGGAAGCAGCAGATGAGGAGAATGGAGAAGGTGCAGCGGACGACAACTTTAGCGCTAGAGGTCAGAGGAACAGAGAGGAAGCATGGGAGTGGGACATCAGAGCGGTGGCAAGAGATCAACAAAGAGCTGAGGATGGAAGAGCAGGGAGCAGCATGGAACAAGTACGAGGAGGTGGCAGCCATTCAAGAGACCAACTTGAACAAGCATCCAGTAGAAGCTGAAATCAGGGGCAGAGTGGTCATACAACAACAGGCACATGCATCAGGTCTACGCAAGGTTCAATCGCGTAGCCGCGACACCAGAGCCGGACCCAGTGGCCAAGTTCGACTTGTCCACCTGTGGAGCCTTTAGCGCCCGATGAGTGTGAACATGGGCGCACAGGCAGTTCAAGGCCAATATGGCCCAACAAACAGAACCGTGATAGCACGCCGAAGAACGCACTCACACAATGCAAGCGTCCCATCAGGTAATCAAGTACAACAAGGTAGAACAACAAAGTTTAAGGAGGAAGAACAAAAATGCGAACAAGGCACATTGGCGATTGTGGTACATGAGGGGAACGACGACCAAGGCATGCTGAGTGAGGAAGAAGAGGATGAAGAAGAAGAGCAGGAGAGAATCAGGGGAGACGGACTGGAGAGGACCGTGGCGGTGGTGGATCAATACTCTAGAGAGAGAGAGCAAGATGAGATGGACCGCTCCGGAGGCAACGACGAAGAAAGTGAAGAAGAAATATACAGGGAGATCGCACCCGGAATCGGCACAACCGAGAACGGAGAAGAAGAGCTGGTAGGAAAATTCCTCCTACCATTGGTATGCGTTCTTC
Source organism: Chara braunii (assembly GCA_003427395.1). Taxonomy (NCBI): domain Eukaryota; kingdom Viridiplantae; phylum Streptophyta; class Charophyceae; order Charales; family Characeae; genus Chara; species Chara braunii. The sequence goes on along the minus strand of BFEA01000264.1, from coordinate 848,879 downwards.
ATGATCGGAAAACCTATGTGCTAGGACTACTTAATAGCATAGGTCATATACCTTTGTCCGCTTGCCCCATGGTTGGAATCCCCACCACCGAATTGATAGTCATAAGCATTATGCAATTTTACGGGGACCGTTTCTTCTTCCGTCTCTTCCCCAAAGATATCCTGCCAAAGTTGTTTGTCGATCTTTAGAATGAAAGGAAATTAAAATACTACATGCCCCTGATTGACAGCAGAATCTCCCTGGAGAACTGACATGGAATTAACCAAGTAGGTATGGACTATTTTCCGCTTCGTCTTAACAAGGGGCAAATCATAGACCCTATCCAACGTGTTGGTGGAACTTGGGATCGAGGCTACCTTTCTGAAGAAGCTGAATATTAAGAAACTTACAATCGGAAGGAACCTCAACTCACTTGATTTTGCACGGATACTGTCGATCAGATGGTCGCAACCCGTTATCCCACCTCTGTCAACATAAGAAGGCGAACGGCGAATCCAACAGCAACACGACGCGGCAGGGCAAAATGGTAAGATTTAGATGTGCAACTTGGAACATCAGAGGGTTAGGAGACTCAGGGGGAAGACACAAAGGGAGGCGTCTTAAATACGGGATGCATGAGGAGGCTATTGATGTGATCTTCCTGCAGGAAACAAAACTCTCTTCTCGTAAACGCCCAATTGCGTGATTGGTGGGACGGGCCCCAAGTGTGGTCCCCGCACGAGGTTCGACGGGAGGAATAGTGATCCTAGTACACAAAACTGCCATTTAGTCAAAATGGACATCTTGTATTTTTTGAACGAAATTGAAACTGAGTTTTTTGACCGAAAACTCGTCAAAATTTTTGTCAAAATTTTCTGTTCCTGAGGGTCCAGCGTTTTTTGTAAAACGCTGGACCCTTAGGAACAACAAATTTTGACGAGTTTTCGGCCAAAAAACTCGGTTTCAATTTCGTTCAAAAAATACAAAATGTCCATTTTGACGAAATGGTCGTTACAACAGGGTAGATGCGAAATTGGTTGACTATGATGCAGATTTATGGGGGCGCTGGGTTTCGATCAAGGTCCATATAGGGTCAGAATCCAGGGTGTTTGATCTACGCACCGAACGATAAACTAGACAGACTATAATTCTTCGAGACTCTCCCATACGTGTTTCCAATCACTGAGAGGATGGTAGCGATTGGAACCAAGTAATTAACCTAGGAAAGGATTTAGACCGAGTAGAGAATATAAAAAGGGACAAAAAAGCACTGATTAGGTGGAAAGAAGCTTGGCTCCTCTCATATGCCTTTTGTGAGATGAATCCCCGGCCCCCAGGTTACACGTGGTACGACAACACACCAAACAGTGGAGGGACACAACGCACATTAAATTTCTTTCTGGCGACCCAGGAAGTCAGCAAAATCGTAATCAAAGTAGCGGAACAGTTTGGCTCCCTATTTGACCACAAGCCTGTCGTGCTCGAAGCGAAGGTGGGACTTCAAATGCCAGGAGGGTCGGGTTGGTTCAGATTATTAAACACAGATAATCTGAACGATGACAGATGGAGGCAATGGCTAACAACCTTTTGGGAGGATTGGCACAATGCACATAAAACTTTGTATCACACGCAAAGTGGATGGACACAGGAATCCGAATCACCTCGCACAAGTTCGACGAATTTTCCAAAATTGATGCCCACATGAGGATAGTGGAAGAAGGGGAATGCCGAAGAAGAGTGGAGGAGGCAGAGAGGAGAATGCACTGCACCCAGTATCGGAGCTAGTGTGGGCAGAAGAAAGGGAGGATCGACTCAAAGAATGGAGCGATCTGCAAGTTAGGAAGATGAAATCCTAGGTGCAATCCTGAAGGAAAAAGGTCTTGTTAGTGGCGACCGTATGACGAAGAGCATATTCTAAAAGTTGCTCCCGAGAAGACAACAAGCTCTTATGCAGTAGCTGAAGCACCCCCACCTTGGCGCAATGTCGCCAGCTACTTCAGTGGATCAAATGGGCACATATGCAACGGCCTACTTAGACAATCAAGCGACGAAGATCTCACTCAACACTCCTCTCTCTGGGACAATGTGGCAGTTAGACTCGAAATATATCCGCGGCTCAACTTAGACAGGCCAATCAATGTCGAAAAGTTGCAGCAAGCAGACAATCAAATCAATGGCAAAAAAGAAGGCGCCAGGAGACGATGGTTTGCCATTAGAGTTCGTAGAGTCCTATTGGGAAATCCTTGGCGATGATTTGGTCACACTCTACAACGAATCCTTGGAAGGGAACCTTTTGGGAAGGACGATGACCAGAGGCATTATCACACTTCTGTACAAAAAAGGAGACAAGAATGTGGTGAAGAACTGGAGACCGATCAGCCTGGTAAATGTAACCTACAAACTTCTGGCAAAAACTCTGGCAAGAAGACTGGGTGAATGTCTCCCTTCACTAGTAGGACCTGAGAAAGGAGTTTTTGCCTGCATCAGGTCAATCTTTGAGAATGTGGTAACTGCAATAGAAGAACAGGAGCTGATAGTAGAGTAGGACAACGACATGGTGGTTCTGCTGCTGGATCTGGAGGAGGCCTACGACCGGTTCTGCTGCTGCCGAGCAATCTGACATTGCTATTTGCACTCCAAGGAAGCGCTCAGCCACATCCATCGGAATTCACCTCATACCCCAGTTTACTTCCAGTTGTTTTGACTCGGGTAAGAAGTAGACTGATTTACTAACGACCATTTCGTCAAAATGGACATCTTGTATTTTTTGAATAAAACTGAAACTGAGTTTTTTGGCCGAAAAATCGTCAAAATTTGTTGTTCGTGAGACCCCCCGGCTGTACATGGACCTAGCTTGAGACCAGGTACCTCCAGGCAGGACTGCCTGGAGGTACCTGGTCTCAAGCTAGGTCCATGTACAGCCAGGGGGGCAAGCGTTTGTAAAACGCTGGACCCTTAGGAACAACAAATTTTGACGAGTTTTCGGCCAAAAAACTCGGTTTCAATTTCGTTCAAAAAATACAAAATGTCCATTTTGACGAAATGGTCGTTAGTAAATCAGTCTACTTCTTACCCGAGTCAAAACAACTGGAAGTAAACTGGGGGATGAGGTGAATTCCGACGGATGTGGCTGAGCGCTTCCTTGGAGTGCAAATAGCAATGTCAGATTGCTCGGCAACACAAGACGCCATTACAAAAGATAGAGTAGTGGGGCGCATTCAGAGCTGGAGAACTGCCAAGCACCTGTCAGGTTGTGAGGAGCCGCACATACTGGGAACCGAGCCCAGCGTTCCATTTGAAACATGAAACATATTTGAGAACATATACAGAAAAACTTTGAGATACCGGGGCTTTTACCCGGCTTTGTCTGAGAATAGGATCATGAGCAATTACTAGCCTATTCGATGAAGAACCCCACGAAATAGGCTGAAATTCAGAAAAAGTCCGGAAAAATCTGAAAAAACTATGAGAAGTTTCTTTCTAAGGGCCTCGTTAGACCCTCCTTGGAAATCTGATTTTTAGGAAATCGACGTCGTTACACCGCGTCCTAATCCGCCAAATTCCTTGAATGAATGTGAAAACGTTCCCGAGAGATTTCCGTAGGTTCCTCAGAATCCCCAGCCAAAACGTCCTTGGATTCAAGGGGTCCTCGTGAGGTTCCTTGGGCTCAAGGATCCGTGATTGAAGGATAGTCGTGGAGCATGCGTCAACACCAAAATTTGGAGTTTTTCGTGGTGTACAGGTCGTCCGTGGTCCAGACGCACAACGAGGAAGGCGACGATGGAAAGGCGGGAAATCTCCAGCGGACTGCACAGACATGTGATCGACTTCTCCACTCTAGACCCGGCGGTAGGAGCGCGTCGTACACCCGCGTATAACCCCACATTGTACAATCATCTGCCACCACACGAGCAGCCGTTACCGCAGGATCCGGAAGAGGAATGGTTGGAGGATTTGTCCCACACTGCCTCTGGGGAGATGATTTACGGAAGAGTGGATGGGGAGCTATTGCCGACAAAGGGAGGCAGAGAGAAGTCACAAGTCATTCTCGGCAATGCTGGAGGAGGGTATCGACGGAGGCAACACAAAGATTGTGGACTTGGATTTCGGTTTGTCAAGCCGAACTGCTGCACCGGTTACGAACACTTGTGCATCGAGCCACGTCGTCGCCACGACCGTTGGACAAACGTCTGTGCATGGGGTGGGAGGGGCGGGGCGTGGCGGAAGGTCGTGTCCGGTGGGTGGCAGCGCAGATGAGTGTCGTTCGGCGCCCTCCTTCTCTCGAGGTGAGGGAACATCTGGCGACAAGGCGCCGACAGTGTTACCCCCCCACTCGACAACACCTTCACCCCCACCACGCCGTAGGGTGGCCGCACCGGCGGCGAACACGAGCACTACCCCGGCGGAAGAAATTGGCAGGTACGTGTGGGACTCCTGTCGCCAACAGATGCGCGGAACGACCGCTGAGAACATAACGAACGAGGTGTCGAGGATGCGTGTTGGAAGTGATGCCGATGCGGACGATACCCAGAGGGCGACTGGTGACGATTCTTTGAATTTTCATTGCGAGGACGAAGCGGACGATGCGAAAGAGTTGGAGATTCGACCCCTGTGTGTTCGTGGTAGAGGGAGGGGTGGATGCGGGTGTCAACAGAATCGGGGATCTCGTGGTGGTCGAGTATCAAAGGCTCGTGCATGCAAGAAGGGTGGCAAACATCCGACTTGGAGTGTTGAGGAGATGGTGAAGCTCGCTCGGGTGAAGCGGGATCAACAAGCTCATTTCGATGGAATGTCGCACAACTACGGGCGCATGCGCAACAGGGAATGAAAGTTGCAGGAGCTGCAGAAGCGTTTGGTGGAGGTGGGCGTGAAGAGGACGACCGATGACATCGGGAAGAAGTGGAATAATCTCTTCCGACAGTATAAGAAGGTGAAACGATACCAGAACGCCTCTGAGGGGAACAACTTCTTCAAATTAACGCCTGCATTGAGAACGGAAGAGGGTTCCAGCTTCCAAATGGATGAGCGACTGTACCTTGAGATTGACAACATGTCTCGAGGCAATAAAACCATCTACCCAGACAACCTCGCCGACACGAGCACCCGTGGAGAAGTGCGGATGCCGGGGGACACGCAACGTCCGCCATCGGTTGCAGGCGAATCCATCGCTAGGGGAGACGCGAGTGATGGCAACAACGAAGATGGAGGGTCGGCGCGGGAGTCCAGGTTCACTGCAGGCAGCACGGGCGGCGCTGGCAAGAGGAAGAACATGCGCCAGCAGACGTTCGACGCCATTGCCGAAGTCATGGAGAAGCACGGTGCACTGATGGCGGACACTCTGGAGGGGGGAAACAAGCAGCAGTGTTCCATCGTGGAGCGGCAGTGCGTCATACTTGAGCCCGAGGTCGACGCCCAGAAGCGGCACTACGAGGCGTCCGATGAGGCGAACAGGATGATGTGCACTGCGTTGATGGAGATCACGAAAGCCATCAGGGACAGGTCCTGATGCCGCCTCAGCTCAGATGTCGAGGGATGCGTTGACGTTTCATCCCTCACTCGTTTTCCGTCCGTGCCGCAGTGATGGTGATGAGTCCACACGTCTTCCTTCAACGAGCGCGGTTCATGACATAGTCGGTTGTGGCCCGTGATATATATATATATATATATATATATATATATATATATATATATATATATATATTTATATGGGTTCAGCCTCCTGATGAGTCGGTGAAACTCCGACGAAACAGTTTCTCACAACCCCTCCTTGTTGTCCTCTTCTCTCTCTCTCTGCCAACGGTTTACCGGGCAGTTTCTCACATGTGGTACGCTTTGTAGGC
>BFEA01000264.1:811626-824870 GCA_003427395.1 Chara braunii | reverse complement strand
GACTCCCGTTCGACACAAAAGGCAAAAAATATGGAGGCGTATCATGCCACGTTTTAGCTGAAGATTCGTTCTCATTTTGCACATTTCGTGAGTAGCGGAGTGACGCCCGTTGGACCGATACAGAGAAGATACCTTCTCCCCAGGGCGACAGGCTACAGTAGTGATATCGTCATTGAACTGAGGAGGTGGAGGCGAGTGCCTCTCGATGGGGGATCAAGCGGAGCGGAGCAGTAGCAGCGGCAGCGGCAAGAGATGAAGAGGGGGACCGATACAGAGAAGATACCTTTTCCCCAGGGCGACAGGCTAGCGATATCGTCATTGAACTGAGGAGGTGGAGGTGAGTGCCTCTCGATGGGGGATCAAGCGCAGAGGAGCAGTAGCAGCGGCAGCGGCAAGAGATGAAGAGGGGGACCGATACAGAGAAGATACCTTTTTCCCAGGGCGACAGGCTAGCGATATCGTCATCGAACTGAGGAGGTGGAGGTGAGTGCCTCTCAATGGGGGATCAAGCGGAGAGGAACAGTAGCAGCGGCAGGGACAAGAGATGGAGAGGGGGAGTTGTGATAATGGAGCAGAACGGGGGGGACCACCACCGTCTATCGTCGTCCCCCAGCATAAGGCAGCCTCCTCATCACGACCGTATCGGACCGCGAACACATGTAATATACGTTGAAAATCACGGTGCGTTGTGTTCCGGAGAAGGCGGTAGGGATCTGTAGCTGTCTGGGCCGACGTCGACTCGCCACGTGTGGCCTCGGTGCGCTTATGGCTGCCCTGAACGACGCCAATGATTGGAAGACCGAAGCGAGCGGGGGCGGGGTGGGCGGGATAGAGGCGCAACGTGTCGAGCCTACGGCAAAGTCTTTTGAAGCTGAACCTACGTGGCTTGCTATGCTCTTTCGAACGTGAAGTTGGTTCCGTTCCCAAGCTACAGTGGAATCGGTCAGTGTCTTCTCAGCTATGACTAGGTCTGAGCAGTCCTCCGTAGGTAGACTAGATCCCGATGGGTAGGTCTTGACTAGTCCTCCGTAGGTACTCTGGATCCCGATGGGTAGGTCTGAGTAGTCCTCCGTAGCTAGACTAGATCCCGATGGGACGAGGTTAATTACGATCGTCACGGCGGGCAGTCGCTGTGATCGTGTGATCATTATGGAGCTGCATGTGCGCATCGGGAACCGTCCGTTTCGTTCCATATCGCTAGCCAGGAACGTTCGATCGCCTCTCACGCTTCTCTATCTCCTCGCTCGGCTGTTCAGCTTCTCTCTCGTGGTGCTTATCACGTGTGCATGTGCATGCAGCGGGCTCAACGTAACAGGAGAGGAGGCAGCGATCATCAGAAGTACGTCGGCCAGCTTGAAGGCTAACCGTTCGTCCACTAAGCCATGTTCTCGATTCCTACGGGCGCGGATCGACGTTCCATTGTCGGCTCCAGCCTCGGTTCCAGCCTCGGGTCTAGCCTCGGTTCCAGCCTCGGTTCCAGCCTCGGTTCCAGCCTCGGTTCCAGCCTCGGGTTCAGCCTCGGCATCTTCTTACACGTATGTTGAGGATGGAGCCTCTGCGTGGGCTCCGCCTTCACCTCCCGGGTTGGAATACGCCGCTTCAGGTTCGGTTCCAGCCTCGGCTTCGTCCCTCGCTTCTCCCGTCGCCGCTTCTTCTTCAGCTTCTTCTTCGTCGCAGAGTGTCTCTTCGCAGCCAAGCGAACCCACCATACTCAACCCTGCTCTCTTCCTTTACCGCAGCGGAAGATCTGTTCTCGTCAGACATCCCGAACCTCCCTTTCTCCCCTCCTCTCCCAACAAGGACAAGTGGTGGTGCGGATCCAACTACAGGAACCTAGTCTTCGTTCCCAATGACACTGTCTTCTACTATGTCTACGATGAGCGATGCGAGAACGTGGACGGTCATGGAGGCCAGATTCGTGACTGGCGTGTTTCTTTCCGGCAAGCTAATCTCACCCGCACCAACGACGGAGCTTTCCTAAATGCTACGGACTCTTTTCTCGGCTCTTGGTGGTCTACCTCTCGCCCCACCTTTCATGGCCGACGGTACAGAAGGGATTCCATCAGGAACGCGAAGACGAAGAACGACTCCATCCCCTCCGTGAACGGACTGGATGTGACCAAGCCCGGCACCAATTTGGTAATGGCCTCCAGTAATTCGGATATGGCAGCAGCAGCAGGAGTAGTAGTAGGAGTAGTAGTAGTAGTAGTAGTAGTAGGAGGAGGAGGAGGAGGAGGAGGAGGATCTTCTCCCAGCTCCACCAACATCACCTACATGTCCACGGCTTTCGGGAATCGTACGTCCATTTCCTTGTCCCAAGTGGGAACGGTGAATAGCTTGGCGTTCAATCCGACGAAGACACGTGTTTACGTCTCCGACACGTCCTCTCCTGTTCGCATTCTCTCGCTCGAAGTCTCAGATCCCGACATGCCGATCGGGACCGGAGGGAGGTGGGAGGAAGTCGCGACCTTCGCCTCTTCACCGGATCTGGATGTCAACATCTCCGACGTGGCCTTCGGCACCAACAGCATGGCGATCAACGACAGCTGCCTGTATTTCGTAGACCGACTGAACCACCGTGTGTGGGGGATCGATCCGCTGACCTCCTCCTCCTACTCTCCCTCCTCCAATGTCATGCTCGTGGCCGGGACCGGTTTTTTTTTTTTTTCAAGGACCCACCTTTCTTTGTGGATAACTTGCTGACGTGGCAATTGTGTTTGTGCAATTGTACGATGCCCGTGCGAAGAGAGGAGAGAGAGAGAGAGAGTTTTTTTTCCATGAGGAGAGGAATCCCGATTCAATTAAAAAAAGGGAAAATTGCATCTGGACCCCACTTAAAGATGGGAATCCCCGCTATACCCAGTCCCAGCGCAAACTTGCATCTCATCTATACGAGACCGCCTCCCTACCCATCCTCTCATCAATTCTCCTCCTACCAGGGCAGCCCTAGTCTCCTAGGGCACCACTATTCCCACTATCCTATCTCAGAAGGTGACTTGCACCCTAAAGCAGTTATAGGCACCTGGCCCGAGGTCCCATAAGCAAAAGGGATCGGATCGAATGCCTGAATGTGGACGTGTTTTATGCAGAGATGCAGAAAAGCAGTTCAATTTTGATTTCTTGCACCTCTCTACAAACACGTCCAGATTCCGACATTCGATCCGATCCTCTTTGCTGGTGGGACCACGCCCCTGGGCTAGGCAGGTAACACCACCCAGCCCCAGTTCCAGAAAAAAAATAAAAAAAATAAAAAAAAAATAAAAAGCATGATCAGGCCAGTCTTGTAAGAGACGTACCTCCGAGGCCAGAATTCAATCAAGCAGGCCCCACAAACTATTCTTTTTTTTTTTTCTTTTTTTCTTTTTTGAAGTCAAAAGGCTCCATCTATTGGTGGGGAGCAACAACCCTACTCAGCATATCACTAACTATGGGTCTCGCCGCACGGCACACGAAACGAAAACGAAACGAGCGCATCTGCCCGCGAAAGGTAGCAAAATACACTCGTTACTATTTATAGGAAACCGATGAACCTGGCCATTTTCTGCAGGAAGATGCACTCGTTTCGTTTTTCGTTTCGTGTCCCGTGCGGCGACGCCCTATATCTGATACGCCCTCAAAGGCCAGATCTAGTCTATGACACCCCTAGCAGGCACCAAATAACCCCTGGCATTGTAATTGTGCCCGTAGGCTATGTGTGTGCCCACGGGTTGTTTGTATGCCCAATGGCATTCTCTGCTCATAGGCTGTGTATGTGCCCGTAGGCTCTACGTGTGTCCATAAAGACCGTGTATGTTTTCAGGGGTGAAAAAGATAGATAGATTATTTTGCTCGTAGGCTGTGTATGTGCCCGTAGGCTGTGTGTCCGTAGACTATGATGTTTTCTGTTTTCCTGACCCCCGGCCCCCCTCCCCCACCCAACCCAACAATAAATGGTTTTTTTTTGGGGGTGGGGGGGGGGAAGGGGGGGGGATAATAATTTGCAAAAATTGCCCCCATAACTTGAGATACCTTAGCCCTCCTCCGTGCAAGCACGAATTCGAACCGGCGACCTCGGCCTCAAGAGCCAAGTATCCTAATGTGCCAAAATGCCCCTGAAAGATGTGGGTAGAGCGGAATGCCCTTTTGAGCAGAAATCTTTGTGTTGTGCCCCTGTCAGGCGGGTGTCCAACTTTGCAATCTGGACCGCCCCGTTTGGGCCCTGGCCTTTTGCAATAGCGCCTAGAAAAATTTGTTAGCAACTACTGGGGCATTTTGCAAAGTTGGACGGTACCCGGTAGGGGTATATTGCAAAGATGGGGGTCCAACCGATTCTAGGGGCATTTCACAAACTATGTTTGTTTTCGGAGGGGTATTCCGCTCCACCCACATTTTTCCGGGGCATTTTGGCATATACGGGCCGTGGATAATTCACATCAACAGCCCATGTTGCTTCGTCGACCTCCGAGGGCCGGCGCGCAGGCTCGGCATCGATAGCTGGGCCAAGTACTGGTGGTTTAATGGGTGTTTTTTTTTCCCCCCCAAAAGTCCAGGGTGTCGTAGAGGGCAAGGACCAGACCCGCAGTCATTGCTGGCAGCAGCAGCCAATGTTTGTCCTGACAGGATAGGCCACCTGCCGCGCTTCGCTGCAGTGCAAAGCAAAGGCAACTCGAAGGGGTCGGCAGGCAAGCCTACCCTTATGACCCCTTCATTGTCCCAAAATGTTAATTTAATATCGTGTGGCCCGATGGACCAGGGACCAGATATTAATATTAAACTGATCAGCAGTGGTGCCTGCTTCAAAAAAAAAAAAAAAAAAAAAAAAAAAAAAGTGGTGCCTGCTCGTACCAGCACCCCTATCAACACCACCTGGGTGGTGGTCCCACTAGCAAAGAGGGCCGGATGGAATGCCTGAATCTGGACGAGGTCGTGGACATGTGCAGGAAATCGAGATTGAACTGGTTTTCTGCATCTCTGCATAAAATACGTCCAGATTCAGGCATTCGATCTGAGCCTCTTTGCTAGTGGGACCTCGGCCCTGGAGCATGGTCCCATTAGCAAAGAGGGTTGGAGGGAAAAAAAAAAGAAGATAGGAGCATGGGACACTGGACCCGGGTTCCAGCTAGCTTCTCTGAGGCTTGGTTCCCTTTTCCGGGTTGAGATGTGGAGGGATTCCCGGCCTCCTGTTGCCTTTATAATGAAACTTTGCTATTTCAAAAAAAAAAANATGAATGAATGGCTGTAGGATCTTGGATAGAGAGAGAGCTCGTTCCTTGGTGTCTTTGGGTAGATTTCAATTGTCTATTTTTCCCCTTTTTTTCAGAGATAGCAAGACTGTTGATAGGAGCATGGGACACTGGACCCGGGGCCGAGTCCCACTGACCTGAAATCTCAACTTCTGACCGTAGATTCGAAAGATCAACGGCCCGAATGTGAGATGTGGAGGGATTCCCGGCCTCCTGTTGCCTTTATAATGAAACTTTGCTAAAAAAAAAAAAAAAAAAAAAAAAAAAAAAAGATCAGAACAGATACTACAAGATCTTAGGGGCGAGATTCCACTGGCAAAGAGGATTGTAGGAAGTGTCTGAATGTGGACGTGTTTGTGGACAGTGCGAGAAATGTGATTGATCTACTTTTCTGCACCTCTGCGTGGAACACGTCCAGATTCAGACACTTATTCCGAACCTCTTTGCCCGTGGGTTCTGGCCCTTAGCCAAAAGGCCAAGAAAATATACCTCTTTGTTTTTTCATTACTACCTTCTTCCCCCGAATACAACGTACCGTCATTATAGCTGTATTTGGGGTGTCTTTCAGACTAAATACAGATATAATGACCGTAGGTTGTATTCGGGGGAAGAAGGTAGAGTCATACCTTTTTGGCTGTTTTGGTGGATTGTGGAATTGTAAAAATTCCAAATTTGGTGTGGGATTCGTCAGTTTTGTTTTTCGGTAGTTTCCTGGGATTTTTCAATTTTTCGTTTTTCGTTGTATGTCGCCGCTTTAGGCGTAATGGCTAGCTGTTTGTTTTCTTAGCTTTACTGATGTTTTTCTTTTTCTGCTTAAATTCCGCTGCATTACACCGTATTGCTGGATGTTCTACTTGTGATTGATATTGCTGGGTTCGTGTTTTGGTTGATTACGTTGTACCGTGGTGAGATGAACGTGGGAGTGTCGCTTTGGGAAGACCCTGTCATGGTGGGCGGCAGGGTTTTTAGGGGGTTCATGCTGACTGGGGGATCAGTTTGCCCTAAATCGCGAGGAGGTGGATGGGTTTGCAGGGTCCTTTGACCCTTGCCGCGGGGGTGGTAGGGCACTTCTGCAGGTTCGTAAATGTTTTGGGTTACGTTCATTTCGTTGTGTGTGCTTGGAGTTGTCTTCTATCATCCTTTTCTTGTGGGATTGGGGAGCGTTGCTCCGTACGATTTTTATCATGGAGGGAGGTGAAGATCTCATTGGGGAGTGCACGCGGACGAGGGTGCGGATTACCCTAAATCGCGAGGAGGTGGGTGGGCTTTGTGGGGCCTTTGGCCCCCTGCCGCGCCGGAGGTAGGGCTTTTCGCAGGGTTTGCTGAAACACCATCATGGAGGGAGTTGATGTTTTAGGGTAGGTAACGTAGGGGGTGGAGAGATCTGCTTTGCATCGCGAGGAGGTGGATGGGTTTGCGGGGTCTGTGCTTACAGATCGCTGCCGCGTGGGTGGCAGAGTGGATCTGCAGGGTTGGGCTATTTTTAATGGTGATAGGCTTTGTTTTTGTAGGTTCTGTTTTTTTTTTTTTTTTTTTAGGGTAATTTGCATAGTGCACAATTAGGATTGCATAGTGCATAATTAGGATTTCGTCATTTTCGTATGGTCAGCGGAGACTGTTTACCCCGTGGCCTTCTCTATGATGTAAGGGATGCCGGACCCGTTTTCCGACTTGTATAATTCAAAAGCAGCGGTCGTATGAACCAGGCCGGAGTGCCTGGATCATACGACATCTGGCTGCCCTTTGGGGGGTGGAAAACCCTTCTCTGTATCAAAAAAATAAAAAAAAATAAAAAAAATTCTCTGTATCAAAAAAAAAACAAAAAACAAAAACTTCTCTGTATCCGGGGATTGGTCTGCTTTATCCCTGGTGCTACCGGCTGTCCCCTGGCCGGTATCCTGCAGGCTCGAGGGGCCGTAAAAACACGGCTCTGGTATGCTACGGGAAACCCGTTTGCCTATAGGTAGGAGTAGTGGTAGGTAGGTAGTGTGAGGAAAAATTGAGAGAAGAGTATAGTTAAAAAAAAGAGAAAACTACGGCACAGTCAGGGATCGAGTTTGTAATTGCACTCGAGGCAAAAGGGCCGGTAATGCTGAATGTATATCACCTACGTTTCGGGTCCGGTGGGGACTCGTGCGGCTGTGTTGTATTCGCTGGATTGCCTGAAGTGCAATTACAAACTGTTTTGGTGACTGTGCCGAAGTTACCCCTTAAAAAAAAAAGAAAAAAAAAGGGAAAAAAAAAAAAAAAAAAAAAAAAAAAAAAAAAAGCTCTCTGTATCGTTCCAATTCTCTAGGCCTTTTTGCTAAGATCAAGTGCATTGTATCTGTTCTGATCCGTGGTCCCTCGGACCACACCAAAAAAGACAAAAAAATAAATCTGATCCGTGGTCGATTGGACCACACTGAAAAAAGGCCGAGAAAGGCATTCTCAATGGCCTTTTTGATAATGTCCTAAGGTCATACTCACGGCAGGGCGAGTTCAAGCCAGTTTAAAGGACTAGATTTAAAGCCTGAATCTGGCCGTTTTTCTGGAGAGGTGCAGGAAATCGCTATTGATCTGCTTTTCTGAACTTCCAGGTGAAACACGTCCACATTCAGGTGCCTCATCCCATCCTCGTTGCTAATGAGAAGTAGCCCTCGGACCTCAAGGGAGGTCTCGCATCTCAACGGAGGTTTGTTTGTTATCCGTGTCTTTTTTTTTTTTTTTTTTTTTCTCCCTCCTGTTGCATGAGCTTTGCCTGCCGGAGAGCCTGGCTCAGGTCAGGGCTGCGGCCACTTTTTGGGCCTTGGCCGCACGGTGCAAGAAACGAAAAAAAAAACGACTTCGTTTAGTGAAGTGGTCGCCACATAGCACCCACACGAACTGTATCAGAAAAAACTTGTGAATGATGTCAGCCTCCAAGTTCACGAGGCCTCACGAGTGTGCCTACTCCTCCCTGCCTGCAGCCCTCACGAACTCGTAGGTCCTCCGCTGGTAGGCTGGAGGAGCTGCGAAATCTCACGAGTGTGCTGCATCGCTCCAGCCGAAGTCCATCCAAGAACTTGGACCGTAGCGTCCACAAATTTGGACTTCAGCGAAATGAATCCCCCACTGCTGTCGTCAAGGCGTTGTTGCTAGAGTTTTCGTGTGTGCTGTGGGGCGGTGAGGCAAAAAACGAAACGAAACGGTGGATCAGGGCTTCGTGAGGCCTCACGACTCTGGTGATCGTTGCCGTGCGGCGAGGCCCTTTGTAAAGGACGTCGGGCCCGTTTCACGGCTTGCATGTTAATAAACAAAAAAAAGAAAAAAGAAAAAAAAACAACGTGTATTTTTTTTATTTTTTTTTAACCATGTGTATTTGTCTTTGTCATGTCTTTTTTTTTTTTCTGTTTTTTTTTGTCATGTCTTGCCAACTGCCCTAGCCAGTTGGTACACCCCTGAACTGTTGAAATAGGGCCTCCCCACACGTTTCTCGAAATTTGAAAAGACAAAAATGTGGTGCAGGCATCTGGCCATCTTTTAAAGGGAAGTTCATTCTCGTTTTGCCTAATTTGAGAGTGGTGTGGCCATGCCCAGGGCCTCTTTCCACTACTTGCCACCTGCCACGAATAGAGGCAAGTCTTGGAGAGGGTGAATATAAACTGCACATCATCGTCAGTATATCATACAAGTGTCACTCCATACAACCAGCCAACGTAAGTTCACAAGAACCTAACCACACATCATGGCAGACCACCCAGTGTGCATAAGGAAGCAGAAGAGAAGAAGAAGAAATAGAAGTAACACACCCTGCGACACGTCAGCATCCTCCGGAACGTGACAGTAGACATTAATAATAATAAAGTAGACCAAGCCCACGAGCCGAAACCGAAAGTGAGCGTCATGCTCGTATCGTCAACATCAAGAACGGCTCTACGGCTTGGAGAGGCCGAGAACATGAAAATCGTGGCGGAAAACAACGCATGGTTCCATATGGTCTCCCCGTCANTGGTCTCCCCGTCAACATCAAGAACGGCTCTACGGCTTGGAGAGGCCGAGAACATGAAAATCGTGGCGGAAAACAACGCATGGTTCCATATGGTCGCCCCTGCCACACGAGTTGTGGTAATGGTCCCCGCCTCAACACTGGACTGTGGCGGATGATGGAGCGGTGGAAAGGTGCTCGCGTTTTGCCACATCGCCACACCAGGCTCGAAATGTGCGAAATGGGAATGAAATCACCACTAGAACTTGGCTAGATGTGCCGTCTCGTTTTTCACATTTTGAGAGTGGTGTGGTGAGGCCCCAGAAATTCACACCACGCTGGGCGAGAATTCGCCAGCACTACGGGACAAGTCAGGCCAACTGCCAGGGCCGCCGTGTCAGGGTCGGTCTCCACACGTAGCAGTTCGCGGAGGGGTGACCAGTGCCGCCCTCCACGAAAGCCCATTGCAGGCAGGGGTATACGCAGGCCGTGGCGACCAAGCGCCAAGTACTTTCGGACCGAATTTCTGACATCGACCGTTCTGTGGCGATTGGCGACGCAGTGGAACAAACTCGCGTTCGCCAGGTGTGGCGGATGGCGAGTAGTGGAAAGAGCCCCCTATTCAGACCTGAGTTAGAACCCCAAAGGAAACAGATGAGTGCCTCAAAAGATTATCAGTTTATAAGGGACGCTGGGCCCGATTCCCAGCATGCGTCGCTCCCCACAAATAGATCGGAGCTCTGTTTATTGTAAAAAAAAAAAGAGAAAAAAAAAGGATGAGTAAAATAGTGCAATAATTCTTTTCCCGTCAGTTCCATGATGATCCCAAGGCCTTGTCATCTCCATCACATCATCCTCTTTGCTCAGGAGCTATGATAACTAGTACATAGTAATTTCTGTCTTCTTCTCTGTATTTTTCTTTTCTTGATGGTGTAACTAGGGCGCAGAAGAGAAAGCAGTTAAAAAAAAAAAAAAAAGAAAAAAAAAGGGCAGTTTCGAAATGCACATTTCAAACTGTGTTTTTTAATTCCAGTCCTGTAGGAAGTTTACTCTGCAGTCGAAACTCCGCTTCGCAGAAAAGTCGCACCCCACCGAGTCTGGAACCGCAGTGCAGTTCAGTCAGGCAGGTGGTCGTGTTTTTCACGGCACTTTCACAATCTTACGGAAACAGAAAGAAGTGGGATGTGCCCGTTAAAAACTGCAGACTGCACTTTGAAATGCGTTTAGATACTCAAACCATGACTGCCCCCTAGTTTTCTCTTTTTGAATAAAAGGGCTATGTTTGTCAGATATCACATTTGAACTGATCGGCTCCAGGTAAACTCAGAGCATACTCCCACGAGGACTTTTTCCACAAAGCTCGCTACTTGATTGCAGTCCGGTTCATCCTGGTCTCGCCGTAATTGCAGTCAGATGCATTCTGGAAAGTCCTCCTGTGAGTATGCCCTCAGACTTATTTTTACTCTAATTTGCTGGATTGGTAGGTGCTGAGGCTTTCTTTTACGTATGTATTGTATGGTCGGTCTTGTGAAGTTCAATCTCTTACAGTGGGTAGAACGCAAAGGAAGATAAGCGATTGTCAATGATTACATAATTATCGAGCAAAGAAGGAAAGAAAACTTGTCGGAGTCTGATTCATTCCAGTTCGAACTCAGGTCTGTGCTGCTACAATTGATGCTTATACCAACTGAGGGCGTACTCACACTGCGACCCCAAATCCGCCGCAAATAATGATGCGGATTTGGGAAAGTGCAATAACCCATGCCATATGTCTCGCAAAATGTCTGAGGGCCTGCTTAGCCGCCCTCAGTCCAGGCCAAAACCGGGGCGAAAAGACCCCACACGAAAATTCAGGGCCTGGACGTGAGACAATTGACTTTTGTCGACTGTCGTGACCCCAACAGTCAAAGTCCAAAGGTATCTAGTCCAGGACGCCCGTCAAGCACGCACACTTGTTTGTATGCAGGTACCCAGACAGCATCAGGTCCAAGGGGAAGTTTGCAACTGTACACAATCCGGGCCCTCGGCTCGGCTGTGAGGCAATCTGGACGACTGAGGAAACAGTACTCGAGGCGAGACAGCCTCGTCAAATGCTACGTAAAGCCTGGCCTCGAGGTGGTCAGCATTCAGTCTTGCTGTGCTGCTTGGACGCTGGCTTGACTTCGATCAGACACTGGCATGACGCTGGTGAGACGCCGGCTGGACACCGGCACTGTGGGCGACAACGACAGCATGCTGGCGCTTTCTGCATTGTGTGCCAGGCTTGCTGAGGTGGCATGCTGATGTGGTGCTACCTTTGGTCTACATTGCATGACGATGTGGCGCTGCCTTTGGTCTACATTGCATGCTGATGTGGCGCTGCCTTTGGTCTACACTGCATGCTGATGTGGCGCTGCCTCTGGTCTACATTGCATGCTGATGTGGCGCTGCCTCTGGTCTACATTGCATGCTGATGTGGCACGTGCCACTGGTCTTGACTGCTGACGTGGCATTGTCCACGCTGTCTACATGAGGTGAGTGGTTGTGAGCAGGAGGAAGATCGGGATCTGTGGAAGATTGGGATCAGGTACTCACCTGAGGTTGACATAGTCATTGTATCTGCTGGTGCCTTCGACTTTAATCACATGCCACAACGAAGATTGGACCCTTTCGCCCGTGGCGGTATAAGGGTCTGGCAGAACCTTCCCCCCCTCTCCCTCGACCGCAGCGCCGTGGGGGTCCGGCGTTCCCAGAACGTTGGACCCCTTCGCCAGTGGCGGCATGGGGATCTGGCGGTTTGAGTCAGCCGGACCTCCATGCCGCAACGGGCATGGGGGGTCCGGCATTCTAGGAACACCGGATCCCCCATGTCACGACCCCCATGCCCCAGCGGGTATGGGGGTCCGGCATTCTGGGAACGCCGGATCCCCCATGTCCGCAATGGCATTAGGGTCCTGTGGAACCTTCCCCCCCCTCCCTCGCCCGCAGTGCCATGGGGGTCCAGTGTTCTGACCGCTTCGCCTGTGGCGGCATGGGGATCCGTTGGTTCGAGTCCGCTGGACCCCCATGCTGCAACGGCCATAGGGGTCCGGCGTTCTGGGAACGCCAGATCCCCCATGTCCGCGGCGGCACGGGGGTTTGGCGGAACCTTCCCCCCCCCTCTCCCCCATGTTTGAGCGGGCGCGGGGATATTGTTTTGGGGGGTACAAAATGATCAAAAAAAAAAACAAAAAACATAGGGTTGTAAATCTCTTTGAGATCTAGAACCCTATGTTTTTTATTATTTTTTTTTGAAGTTGTGCTATATTTAAAAGAATCAAAAACGTAAAAAGAAAAAAATCCGGTGGTTCGAGTCCGCCGGACCCCCATGCCGCAACGGCCATAGGGGTCCGGCGTTCTGGGAACGCCGGATCCCCCATGTCCGCCGCGGCACGGGGGTCCAGCGGAACCTTCCCCCCCCCTCTTCCCCATGTTTGAGCGGGCGCGGAAATATTTTTCGGGGGGGTACAAAATGCTCAAAAAAAAATATACATATATAGGGTTGTAGATCTCTTTGAGCTCTAGAACCCTATGTTTTTTATTTTATTTTTTGAAGTTTTGTTATATTTAAAAAAATTAAAAACATAAAAAGAAAGAAAAAACAAAAAAAAAAATGAAATGGGTGGGTTTTTCTTTTTTTTGCACAGAGATTGTTTGGTAGGCAACCAATAAACAAAAAAAACTAATAAAAATATAAGGTTGCATATCTTTTGGAGATCTACAACCCTATTTTTTATTTTGATTTTTAAAGTTCATATGTATGTTAAAAAAAATGAAAAACACAAAAAACTGAAAAATAACAAAACACACTCATTGACAACCGCCCCCTCAAACACACACACACAGACATAGACCCCCCCCCTCCACAAACACACATACACACACACACACACACACTCACACATATACGCATACACATAAACACAAACGCAAACACAAACACACACGTGCACACACACACACATGCACACACACACACACACACACACGCACCCATCACCTCCCTACCCCCCAACCCCCCAACCCCCCAACCCCCCAACCAACCAACCTCCCTCCCC
>BFEA01000264.1:774917-792292 GCA_003427395.1 Chara braunii | reverse complement strand
GTATTTTTAGGGGGAGAAATAAAATATTGAAAAACCAGGCTGGGGACTGGGCCTCATCGGCCGCGGCCGCGGCCGAGAATCTCGGCCGCAGCGGCCGAAATGCCCGCGGCCTAGGCCGCGGGTGTCACACCGTAGCGCGACATAGTGTTCGGGGCCGCATCGTCTTAACCAGTTATAAAGTTTATGATTCCTTTCCCCTCGCTCAACAACCTTATCACTACAGGCACGATATACGTGCTCACCCCATCGAACATCCAAAGAGCGACCTGTCGAACCTACTTAGCCGTGTTTATGCCAAGGAGAAAGAAGAACATACACTAGTGGGCCTTTGCAACGGAATAGATCCCCCTCATTCTTCACTATAGACAGTAGGTATGATCGAAAATTCTGAGCCCAAGGAACAAGGCCTCCAAGAATCAAGCAGAGAACTACAGCTTGGAAGAAAGCATTACATGCGGTACTCGTGAGAGAAGAGACAGACGAAGACCGGAAAGCACGACAATCTTTGGCAAACCCCCATAGTGTGCTCGCGTTTTGGAGTCCCATCAAGCCGAGTCTGACGGGACTTCTTCCACCACTGCGACATCACTATCAGCCGAAATAGCCTTACCTGGACGTTGTCCGGAATTAATCCTCTCACCGGTTTCACTGCTTCCACCGAATGCCCCTTCTGCGTATAGCTGTGCCAATTCCTCAACGGTAACTTCGATGGTCTTGTACTTGATACCTTCCTCTTGGCACAGCAATTCCAAACCAGTCTTCTTCAGGGCCTTCATTCGCTTCCTTTCATCCTGAAGAAAAACAAACTTGTCGTTGACACTTTTGGAAACTCCATCGGGTCGAGGCAGCCTACCAGGCGTCATCTTCACTCTTCCCTTTCTTCCCGTTTTGAAACCTGTCTTAGCAGCCTCCTCCATTTTGTCCTTCAGATTCGTCCCATGCTCCTTGGGTGTGCCACAACCAACTTCTTCAGTAGATAGCAGCTTCATTTTTTCTCTCAGCCGCGCGATCTCTGCCTCAGCGTCCGCTCTTCTTGCTTCAGCCAGTGCCCTCCTCTCCTTCAACATGTCCACCTCGGTCTTGTCACATCTTCGTAGCTCTTGCAAATCCTCGATCTCCTCACGTAGTCTCTTTGTAACGTCAGTTGCCGTTGTGGTTTTGGAGCGCGCCCCGGCCCGCCCTTCACTGACGGGGGTCGAGATGTTAATACTTCCACGTTTATTGCCCGGTCTTAAAGCTTCGCTCCGCCATTGCCCGGCCGACACCTCAGCAGCCTCATTGCGCTTCCGAAGCGCCTCCATCTCTGATCGCAGGTCTTCAATTTGCTTAGTAAGTTCACCCTTACCCATGATCTCTCGGTTCTCCTTCAAGTCCTTTATCTCCCATCTCAGTGCAGCCAAGTCACCCTCCATTTGTTGTTTTAACAGTGCCTCCTGCCTTTTCAACTCAGCATTTTCTCTTTGAAGACTGTCAACGAGCCCCGTCGACGGCAGCGCCTCCTTGATACCGTACTTAGCATGTAGATCCTCATTTTCGCGACGTAAGCGAGACACCTCATCATTATCAGTGCTGGTTCTTGCATTGTCAGCTCGTTTGCCCATGAGTGTCTCACACATACTGGCAAGCCGTCCCTCCAACCTCTGTCCCACTCGTTCCTCAAACTCTTCACGCTCTTTCTTGACCCGAGCAGCCTGTTCTTCTTCCTCGAGTCTTCTCTTCCCTTGTTCTTCAGCCTCCAGTTGGTCTCTTTCTTTCTGTTGAGCCCTGCTGACAAAGTCATTACACTTGTCCAGAATCTGCTGATTCCTCGACCACCACCCTGTTCGTGGCGCCTGATAAGTTGTAGTCGATGCTGATGCAGAAGCAGTAGTCGCAGCTCCTGCCGCCGGTAATGCCAGAATAGGCTCCGCATTAGCTCCCGTATCCACCGTATGTCGTTTGTTAACAGCCCTATGTGGACATTCCCTCGACCAGTGGCCATGTTGACCACAGTTGAAGAAAGCACCCCTAGGAACCGGGGCCGCCATTCAGTCAGACAACAGTAAATTAAATCCGAAAGGAGTAAAATAAGAGACAAGTAAGAGAGAAGGAGATCAGAGAAATATCACCCGTTGTCTGTTAGGTTCAAGTAAACGCAGCCACACTTTTGTAATCTTATTGTTACGGCGGATACACACGCGAATTGCTGGAAGGACAATTGTCATCCAAAGCAAACATACGACATACAACAGGCAATGATCCTCACACAGGGAGAGAGAGAGAGAGAGAGAGAGAGAGAGAGAGAGAGAGAGAGAGAGAGAGAGAGAGAGAGAGAGAGAGAGAGAGAGAGAGGAAGAGAGTAAAAAACAGATAGTCCCGATATCCCCGAAACGCGACCGAAAAGGCCGTAAAATTAAAAACTGTAAGCACTGCCAAACAGCGTTGGATAAACGTGAAAGTCCTGGCGCAGCGACCCTGGCGCAACGACCCTGGCGCAGCGACCCTACGCTGCGTTTCATCCGGCCGCCAAACCGGAATCATCAGGGGTCTTCTTCGAATCGCAAGGGAGAGGGACTAGACAAATAGAGCTAACAGGAATAAGTACTGTCGGAGGGAAAGATTAGAACTCTGTCGAAGGGACCAGAAAAGACGCAAGGAAGAAGGAAGGGAAGACTTATAGACTATCTTTGCCTTTAGGCCGAAAAGAGCCCAGATACAGAAACCAACAAACAGATCGAGACCAAGACCAGCGAACAGAACTAGACCGAGCATAGGCAAAGATAGAGAACCCTATTTTACCAACAGCCATCAGAAACATTGTCTAGCCACCACGTAGTTAAGACCCAGAAAGGCGTTCCGGGAAAAAGCGTTCCGAGAAAAAAAGGGAAAAAAAAAAAAAAAAAAAAAAAAAAAAAAAAAAAAAAAAAAAAAAAAAAAAAAAAAAAAAAAAAAAAAAAAAAAGAAGACAAAAAACGAAACAAACCAGGCACCAAAGAAAAAGAAGGTGAGTTCAAAAGTTGTCAATCTGCAAACGGGCCCCTGCCAAGGACCCTAAACACAATCTTCCCGCAGAACCTCTCCTCTTCCTGCGTACCAACAAGTGCTTCCTGGTCACACAGAGCCAGCCCTGAATTCTTAGATTCTACCTTCTTTTTTTTTTTCTTTTGTTTTTTTCCCCTTTTTCCCTGCGTTCTGCACATCCATACACCTCAACATTGGCTCATACAATTGACAAGTCGCAAGACCTTTCGTGAATGAATTTTCGCAAATTTTCAAAAAAAAATCCAAAAAAAACAGAAACGGAATTTTTATTTTTTTTATTTTTTATTTTTCCTTGAAAATCTGGGCGGTCGGTCCTCAGCCAGGAAGTGATAAGAGCATCTCCCTGTCTGAGGATCTTCCCTTAGATTACTCCGTTCCATTGGTGGGGAGCTGCACCTGCTGGAAATCGGGTCCAGCGTCCCTTACAATGAGCTGATAGAATGACAACAAGACAATTTCACAAAAGGAAGGATTCCGGGTCCTGAGGGAGGATGTGATCCTCCTCGTCCCACAGGTGACGGGAGAAGACGAACTGTTTGTTATCTAAAGCGAAAGCACTGAAACTCAGGGGCCCAAGAGCTGAGCATAGACTTCTGTGCCTCTGAGAGTGAGGGAGACAGAAATCTCACCTTTCTCCATTCTGCCAAGATTAGGATCCTAACTACACTTTTGAAAGAGTTGCGCAGGCGAGATACCGCCCAATGAGAGTTATTAAACCTCCGGTCTCTGCGATCTAACCATAAGAATTCAATTATATTAAAACCTTTGAGGCCGGGAATTCCTCACAAACAACCGGGATCAAACAACTGTTCATGCTGAACTCAATGTTCAGCTTCCTATCGTGAGGTTGACCCTCAACAACTCAACACCTGAATCTCAATGAATGAACACAACAAGACGGATTCCAGACTCGAGGCCCAGAAAGTGATAACAAATGGCCTTAGCCCGACTCCAACACCTCTCTAAATCGTCTATTCTACCCTTCCCCAACAACTCTACCCAGCTCATCTATCTGCCACCAACTATATCTCGGGGTACTGCCCCCGTGATCCCTACCTATTGCGGTAGGGCGGACCCTGGGTCCTTCTAGTCCTGGACACTCTCACTCCCTACTGTGGATAATATAACCGAGTGCGCCTGGTTTATACCTGTACCCATATACTCCCCTAATTAGTTAACCACTGAGCAAAACACAATTTCCCAGCATCATCTATGGAGACTAATTTTCCACCAAGCCCCCATGTTTCTCTGAACCACCTTCGTCCTGCCAGTCCTCCCCTGCCCCGAGCGGCCTTCCTCTTCCAGGCTGCTGTAATAATTCTATGGATCATTGTTTTAAACGTGCTCTTTATCTCTGGATCTGGCATTACTCTCTTTTCAAAGAGTGTGCGATTCCGATCCGTCCAGAAGACCCAGAATCCTACCGCCCTTACTGCCTGAGCAACATAGCCCCATCCGCTCCTGCGAGGGAGCTGTTCTGGAAGTCCACCCAATAGAACCCAGATCCTGTCCCACTTCAGCGCCCCCCCAGTCCACTCATCCCATCGCTCCGCCCACCAATTCCATATCCTTCTTGAAGCCGGACAGTCCCACCAAATATGCGGTGTTGACTCAAAGGACCAGAGACATCTCTTACACTGTGCTTCCACCTGCAGACCTCTGCTCATTAACCACACAGCTGATGGTGTGGCAAGCAGGGATGCGAGCCACAGCATACTTGCTGCCCTTGGATTCGGGGCCTCAGCAATCTGTTCCCAGCAGCATTGAATCGCCCGTGCAATGTCGCCCGCATCCTGCGGTAGAGTACAGGCCCATCTCTCTGTAGCTACCATCAGCGGGGTCCTTGCTGGCATTTGAACTGCATAGGCTAGTTTCACAGAAAACTCATCCAACTTTGCATTCTCCCCCCTTGGGGCTCTGCTCCTCCATGCCCATTGGTTCGGATCAGCCTTGAGTTCCTTAATGGGCTTCCCCTCCTTCCAGACCCTTACTTCCCATATCCCTTCCTCACTGTATTTCTCTCTTACTCTTACTTCTATCAATCTGCCCCTCAAAACTGTACTATACTCCTCCTCTCCCTCCTGCACCGCTAATTTTCCATCTGGTCCCATCAATCTCCAATTTTGCATCTTTCTGCTTCCTTCTGTACACTGTTCCACCACTTTCACAAACGAACGAGGTGTAGGGCTTAGAACATCTGCATCTGCACACAGCTCATACCAGGTCCCTGTCGGATTCGGTTGCGAGGGAGACAGTATCTGGTACCATTCCTCTGGAATTGCTTCCAGAACTTGCATTCTTCTTTGCCTGATGTATTTACCCGGTCTGAGTTCCCTCTCCATCTCACCCTCAGTAAGCCAGTTACCCGTCAGATCATCCCAGAGGTCTCTCACCCTTACTACCCCCTTTTCTACCCACGATCTTCCAAAATTGTCTGGCTTCCCGTTCGCCATCAGCGGATTCCCTCTTCAGTCCATGATTCGTGGATTCTCGAAAATTATCTGGGCCAGCACCTCCTGTTTCGTATGTGGCTCGCACAGCATGTCCGGCTTCACCTTTTTCCATGCTAGCAGGACTGCGCCCCAGAACTCCGATACTGTACGTCTTCTGAGGAAGGACTCGATCACCACGCAAGCCCAGACGTCTGCTGGGCGGGACAGTTGCCATTCCCTGCTGAGGATTCTCTCCGACTCCTGGCCCGACGGACGACTTCTGCACCACGGAGTCCGAGACGACCGTGCCATGCGTGCGACGCCACGACTCCGTCAATCGCGGCTTCCTAAAAATTTCAGTAGGTCAGGGGCAAGTAAAAAATTTAGGAAAATTTGCCAGGGGAATCCTAAATTCTTTAGGACGAGTCCTAACGCCGTTTTCACATTTTCGATCTCAAAAGCGGATCTAGGAATGCGTGAAACCACAATGCAATCCTAAAAACTGACATTTTTAGGAGTGTCTAACAAGACCCTTTTCTCGAAATATATAGCTGCTCGCTGCACTACTCTGGACTCTTGAAATATTTTGAGAATTCAACTAGCATTGTCAGAGAGGCAAGCCTCTCGAAATACCCGCCATTGCTGCACTTACTCTAGAACCTGTTAAACTAGATGCACTCTCGAAACCCTGGGTGTCGTCGGACTCGACTCAAGAGTTGTACCACTACGCTAGGCTGGTCTGGCCGCCGGGACAGGAGGTCTGTGACGAACCACTTTCTGTAGCGCGCGACTTTCTGCGCAACTATGTTGAGGGGTCCTAAAGTTGGGAAGGTTGGGCCAATTACGGGAGATCGGGATCGGTGGGAAATTGCATTAGTGTCCTTGCTTTTTCGTCTTTTTCGTCGCTTCTTTTCGAATGGCTGGGTTAGGAGCCGAGTGTGTCATAGGACGGCCGGTTGATTGATTGGTTGACCGACTGGCAGGCGCGCCGCCGTGCCCGCGATTGATAAATGTTGATGTCGTTTCTTTTGTTTCGGTTCCAAACTTTTGGGCGAGAACATCGCGCGGGAATTCGCTTCGTTCTTTTTGAATTTTGCTTTTAATTCTTTTTCGAATTTTGTCGAGCCCCGATGGCTCTCGGAATGTCGGACTTTTCTTCTGGAATTTGTGATTTTTGCTTCTTCGCATTAGACAGGAATTTAGGAATTTCATAATAGGATTTTCCTTGCCGCGCGGCGCTTTTTGTCTATGCGCTTCTTTATGCGGCTGCAACGGAACTCTGATTAGTAGGCGCCTTTAATCGTGACGCTGTGTGTAACTGTAATTTTGGACGGGCGCCATTGTAACTGTATCTTTCTTCTTGCACTTCGTCTTTCCCACCCTCCTTCTCTTTCTTGGTAGCCGCGGTCTGCGTGATCGGATCGCTGCGGGGAGAGCGACTACGTCCCCCACGCCGCGATCAGACCATGCAGATGTAGGCAATCCCTCCCCCTTCCCTTTTTCTAGGTCCTTGTAATTATGTGTCCTTCGCGCATGCATGCACGCTATAAATTCCGGCTGCGCGATTAGTTAACTCTCTTAACCAGCTGTTGGAAGCTCGGGGTTGCGCGATCAGAGAGGGTCGCCACACGAGTGAAGTAAGAGGTGAGTAGAGCAGGAGTCGGGCGACCCGACGAGCTGGTGCCGAACGCACGGGGTTGACGTGGGCCACGACGGACTGTGGGCACGGGCGAATCTGACGGGTGCGGGAGGACTAAGCGGGGTAACAACTTCGTGGGTTGGTGCGCGACGACGGACTGTCCGCATCGGAGAAGAAGAGAGAGGGAGAGAGAGTTGAGGTTGATGGACGTGGAGTTGCTGTTTCTTTTATCTTTTCTCCCTCATGTCTCGTGTATATAAGTTTTGATTTCGGCTCTGGGCGATTTGCCCGATTTTTGTTTATCAAAATTTGCGCTTGGGTTTTTGCCCGCACTTATCTTTGCGATTTCCACTTCAGATGCACTGTGTGTATGATTGCTGAATGTATGGATGCATGAGTGTTATGCTTGCTTATTTATCTTTTTGTTGGGAATCCTTGTCCTTGCTTTTGTTGTTGCCTTCGGTACACCCGTGTGTAGAATAGGAATTTTGCACAATCGATAATTTTGTCCGTGTCCTTGCTTGCCTTTTGATCGAGCTGTTTGTGATCGTTGCATCTTGCATGCTCAGGACATCACGGAGTGATTGGACGATCGGATGTTGGTCTTGGTGAGCGCCGCGTGAGGACACGTGCGATCTGAGTTGCGCACTTACACGTACCCTCGGGCGTCGACTCGTCAGGACCATCGATCGCAGATGCCTTATCCGATTGGGAATGGCCGTCCCGGAATCCGCAGTGGCGCAGTCGTCCCGCACGAGCACGCGTAAGTCCAACGCCTGTAGCGTGGCCTGCACGTACTCGCACGCGGCAACCGAGATCGCCACAGACCCGCCCGTAGGCAACTCATAATACCGCCATGACACAATGACACAATCCTGAAATTCCGACTCATCATACGACCCAGATTACTTCACCCCTTGGATAAACGAAATCCTGAGGCAAAGATACCCCTGCCAAACTGAGAACCAACTGTGTCCCCGGGAATTCCACCGCGCCACCAACAGCGACCCCCGGTGCTCTGATTTCCCTTCTCCGGACCATACCTACTACTTCATCCACCCCGGATTTGTCGTTATCACCACCCGTTTCCCTCCCTTTCGCCTTCTTCTTCCGTATCATCAACTCAGCGTCGTCCCGTGGCCGGCCATAGCCCCCTACTTGCCCAGCACACCGTGGGGGAACTGCTGACGACGCGGCGATCAGAGAACCCCGGAGTTCCGGAGGCCTAACCCGAATGCGCGACGACCAGCGCGACGTGGCAACTCCCGACATACGGACTCATCGGAACCCCACCTACCCCGAAGGGACCCGCCCACGAACCGCCGTCCCCGAAACCAATGGCTCGCTCGGTCTTGAGCGAACCGCTCCTACCATCTGCCTTGTAACCCGAAGACGCCCTCTCCGCCAAATTGCACTCGTGCCCCCGGAAGATCCTGCCACAGGAGATCCCAGTTCTGACCAGGGACGCCACTTTCCCAAAAATCCTTGGCACACCCCTTTTCGCACTTCCAGGCCCACATCCCACTCCGATCAGGAAGTCGTGCTGGCCGTGAGGTTGGTATCAGAGTCCGACACGTGGTTGGGTCTTAGGATTAATAGCACGCTAATTAGGCGATCTGGCTAACCGAGGGCGGCCTCGCCCCTGGAACGCACATAGATGCGACCCTGTCATCACCCGAAGCAGATCGGCTAATCGGCAAGCAGCCAATATGGCTCCTAATGTGCGAAACCCGAATCCGCAACACAATGCTAATCAACCGAATCCTAATCAACCCGCCCCACGAGCACGGGCTCCCATGACGCCACCTGATCTTTATCTATTCGATCCAGCACATCATCTCGCAGCAACATGGCTGGCCACGCTTAGAGCACAGCAGTATGATGACAACGAAGGGCAGATAAACATTCTTGCTCGATTAGGCGGGGACGCTCATCATTGGTTTAGTACCTATGTATGGGTTGATCTTCCGACCTTCGAACAGGATTTCCTGAATCGATTTGATTATGTCCACCCAGAGCAAGCACTCTACATGATCAAAGACCGAGTACAAAAACCTCTCGAGTTTGTCGCAGAGTATCGAAACCGGTTATACCGAATGTTTGTGAAAACTGAGCGAGGCGAACAAGTCGGGATGGATTTGTTCATTAATGGGCTTCCCAGTTGAACGATTAGGGCTAAGTTGTGAAAGCAATTTTCCCCCATCACTCACACGCTGCAACAGATCAGGGCTGCTGCAGAAGAAATGGAACGGAAGTTCGCGGCGAACTTCCTGGAAGGAGAAGATTATTCTAGAGAAGGAGATTCATCCGAACTCGCACGAGCAAGAGCCGAGCTGGTTGCGTTACAGAACAAGTTTGAAAATATGGGATTTGTGTCTGGCCCCGTCACCTATCTGGAGCAGATAGGTCCAAAACGACCAAACCCAAGTGAGATCCCGAGTATTCATGTTTCTGTGATACCAACACCCGTAAGAGCGTTACCCCGCCACCCGTTGAAAACCCGACAAGAACCAATGAGTCCACTGCTACCTTTGAGCTGACCAAAACGTTAATTAACCTAATTCAGGAAAGCAAAAAGGAGTAGCGAGAGCACAATGCTCCGTTGGAAGCCATGATGAGGAACATGCGGCCCATTGCGGTGTGTGTCCCTCCGATTCGGCAAGGGTTAGCCCCGGCACCCGCTCCTGGAGGAGTCGCAAGCAATCTGAACGTCTGTTATGCATGTCACCAACCAGGGCATCTAGCCCGTGACTGCCCTCACAGGCCTCCGCAACAACGTGTCGGGGTCGCGCCAATGGCCGCGGCCTCCATCGCTAACGGACCAGGACGAGTCAAAGCTTTAATGGAAGAAGTAGAGGGTGGGGGAAGTGCCTTAGCCACCACGGAAGATGCCGCTGAGCTCATCCCGTTAGATCAATACGTATCACTTGGTTATCCCGGGCTTGGAATGATCGGAACGATCAGACCATCACCAGAACAGCAGGAGGTGGCAGAGTGGCAACCCTCTCCAGGAGAAATGGAGTCGGGAAGACCCACCTTCATCACAGGGGAAATCGACGTGTTAAACATCATCCGAGCTTTGGACCATTGGATTCCGCTTCCGATCGGTCATCTGCTCTCGATCTCTGAGCAAGCTAATGAGCGAATGCTAAAGTACCGCAAGGCGAACCGAAAACGATTCGCCCTCGCTCGAATAACGAACGTAAAGCCTAAAAATCCCGCGCCCGAGGAAAACCCGGCTGACACTTCGGATCCGATACGAGTAGGGTTAATCCAGAAAGACGATTATTTCCTACGAATTAAACCCATCCCGTGGAAATCCGCAGAATGCGACATTGAAATTTGGGGAATTCCTTATAACGCAATTATAGATTCGGGAGCTGTTGTTTTGGCTATTTCACTAAGGGTGGTTGAGAGGGCAGGTAGAAAAAACAATCTGATCATGCTTGCCGAAAAAGATCAGCTCGTCTCGGCGAACGAAGCAAAGATTAAGACCAATGGGAAGAATGACCAATGTCGCCTTCCGATTAGGAAAGGTGCACGCATTGGGAGATGTTGTGGTACTAGACGTAAATACCTACGACGTTCTTTTCGGACTTCCCGTTCTCGTGGCATTACGAGCAAGCCTGGACTTCGAACGACGATCGATTATCCTCCGAAATACGGGAGGAAAACCTTATGATGTACCTATGAGGTTAACCCTTCGTACTACCACTAATGCGGTCCCACGGGTCTCTCCGATGTTAGCAGGAACTCTCCGTATGATCTCCTGGGAAGAATCCGCGGATGGCGAGTCATCAACGAATGATGCGGACAACAGTGATGAAGACGATCCGGAGATCTCGAAGCTAGCACGACAGCGTGTTTACTACCCGCCACCCAGAACGATAGCAAGAACGATGCATCTGACCAGTCGGAACATTCAAAGGACCAAGGCGATGATTTTGGGTGAACCCCTCGTACAGATTTCGAGGATGGTCGATTCCTTGGAACCCCCTCAAACCTTGTACGAAGGAATCACCCCTCTCCTCGCCTGGTACAGTGACAAAAAGCATTACTGCGATATTACGGATCTACCGAAGTCCCTGTTAACATCCGTCAAAGAAGTACGGTTGCTACGCTTGGGGGCAGAAGCCAGTTCTTTGGAACCCCCTGGGCGTCTCGAGGCAGAATCAGACGAACTCGGAATAAAGATCGAAACTAAAACTGTGCCATGGAAAGATATCTGTGACGGGATCACCTCGAAAGGGCACGCGGCCATTGGGGAGGAAGATGCCCAAATTATGGCCATGGTGTTTTCCTGGCGATCGGACCATTTGTTCATCTCTGCGCCACCACCCGACGTGGTGAAACAGGCACGCACGAAGCAAGTTGACATACGAATCTGGGGTCAACTTTTTGAACTGCACGTTCCACAGTATGTGCCTGATGAGATTCATCGGGTGATCGCAGATATTCTGACGGAATATCAGGGAGCGATTAGCGTGACAGACACTGACATTGGCTTGTCGTTAGTTATTCAACACGAAATTCAGATAGGAAATCATTCCCCAATCCACTGCAAGCCCTACCGATACTTCAAAAAGGCTCTCGAACGAATTCGGGAGTTCGAAGCCAGCGGGTGGATTGAACCCGCTACCCGACCATGGTCATTTCCCGTAGTGTTAGTGCCGAAGAAAAACGGATCAATTCGCATCTGCATCGATTATCGCAAGTTGAATGAAATCACGATTAAAGATGTGTATCCCCTCCCCCGAATTGATGATTTGTTGGATGCGATTGGTTGCGCCAATTATTTTAGCAAGTTCGATATTCGGCATGGCTTCCATCACATTCTGGTGAAGGAGGAAGATCGGCCAAAGACGGCCTTCGTGTTGTTTGAAGGCAAGTGGCACTGAGTTCGGTGTCCGATGGGGATTTGCAACGCGCCTGCCATGTTTCAGCGAGCGATGAACATGACATTCCAGAACTTCGTCAACAAGACGCGGCTAACATAGGGGATGATCAACTTCTGCGTGATCGTGTACATGGACGATATCCTTGTCTACTTGGAGACCTATCACGGGCATGCGCAACATATCGAGTGGACATTGGGAGCACTGAGAGATGTTAGGTTCAAAATCGCACTTGAAAAAAGCGAATTTTTCCTTTCGGAAATTTCATTCTTGGGCTACGTCATGACACGTGGAGGACTGCGGCCGGACTCAAGAAAAGTTGCGGCGGTAAGAGAAGCCCCAGTTCCCACATCGCCGACGCAGGTTCGAGCCTTCTTGGGGTTGGCATCGTACTATCGCCGCTTCATCAAGGGTTTCGCCGCGATTGCACGACCACTAACGAACCTGCTACGGAAGGACCATCCTCTCAGTTGGGACGCGGAGTGCCAACAGGCCTTCGCGACCCTCAAGGACGCTCTGGCGACGACTCCTATTTTGATTTGACCGGACCCCTCTAAGCAGTTCATTCTCATCACAAACTGGCAACCGGAAACTATCTCCGCTATTCTAGCGAAGAAGGGGAACGATGGTCGTAAACACGCCATCGAATACGCGTCACGCACGGTACCGGACGAGCGGAGAAATGACTCGGCGCCTCAAGGCGAATGCTATGCAGTAGTCTGGGGAATCCAGCACTTCCATCCGTATCTCTACAGACAGAAGTTTCGCCTCATAACAGATCACGAACCTTTGCTGGCATTGAAGAAGCTCACTAATTACACGGGCATGATTGGCCGTTGGGCGGTGCGACTACAAGAATACGACTTCGATATCGTTCATCGAAAGACAGAGCGACACGGCAACGCGGACGGACTGACACGTCTGCATCGACCTGCTAAAGTACCAAAGGGCGAGGAAATTACACCGTGGAAGGAGCTGGACCTTACAAACGAGCCTAAGTACGGACAAGTGGCAGTTCTCCCACGTGGCAAGAAGCAGAACAATGGCAATGGGTGATGGAGGTAGCCCCACTACCCCTCTTTCTCCCCTCTCCTCTTTGTCTCTCCTCTCCCTGCCTGACAAATTTTGATATTTTTGTGAAGCTATCTCCCGCGTATACTCGGTCTCCATGCGTCCTAACGAAGAAGGGTATGCGGAATGGATAGATTGTCGACAGTGTGTCGCACGAGCCCATGGCTCGTGCATCCAATACAGAAACGACAGTAGACCGTGGTTGTGCCCCTTGTGTCGGACTGACAAGATTCCGACCGAGGCTCGCTTTTTGGATGCCACGTCAGAAGGGTTGGAAAAGACCCGAAAGTTTAGAAGGGCCGAAGTATGGACTGATATCGCCTTGATTGCCACCTTAGTGGGTAACCCCCTCCAGGATTTCACCAAGGAAGATCGGAGGAGGGCTAACGAGAGGGCTCGGGATTATCGATGGATAGAAGGTAGGTTAGAGAAACGAAAAACATACGACAGTGGGATTTGGATGGTTGTACCGCATCCGTTCATGAGGTATGACTAGGTTAAGACGACACATGAAGAAACGGCGGCTCATTTCGCCGTACGGATCACGGAGTCGGCTATCGACAAAAATGAGTGGTACTGGTCCAATATCCGCAACGATGTGAAGTACATCGTCGCCAACTGTCAAGTCTGCGCCGCTTATAAAGCGCCGATTCAGCCGCCAAGATCGATAGTGCCAACGGTAGTTGAACGACCATTTCAAAGATTCAGCATGGATACTACCGACATAGTGGTGCCCCCTCGTCCTAATAGTTGTGAGTATTCAGTCCTATTGGTATTCGTCGACCATTTTTCGAAATGGATCGAGGCCTGTCCTTGTCGCACGCGACAAGCCGCTGAAATCGCACGATACGTCAACCGTTTCCTCGGGGTGCACCAGGATACAGAAGAGATCCTGACCGATAACGGGGCTGAATTTAGGGGAGAGGTACTGATGAATCTGGTCATACGTGGCGTCGCCATACAGAACACTGCACCCCACATGTCACAGTCCAATGGGCTGGTAGAAAACGTGAACAGGGTGATAAAGACAGCGTTGCGACGAAATATCGTGGCACGAGATCCAAGGCCATGGCCCGATATCGTCGACCACATCCTGGCGGTTCATCGCGGTACACCTCATGAATCGACGGGGCTAAGTCCCTTCCAATTAAGGACCAATAGCGTCGCTTGCGTTTCGATACCAAGCCTCCCGGGTGAATCTACACTGAACCGGCGACCCACCAGGGCCACGGCTCAGGACACGGCCAAACGACACTTAGAATTAATGGAACCGTCCCTGCCCAGACTAGCCCGAAAACGGCACAGAATGACCGAGTTGGCCCACGGCCGACAGGTCCGAAGCTACGAGGCCCGGAATGGGAACGTAGGCCCACGGCCCCAGTACAAATTAGGGGACATCGTGGAGGTGAGGAAATGTGCTCGCCAGGGTAAGCTAGCGCCACGATTCTTCGGGCGATTCCGCGTGATCGAACTCGAACCAAACGGCGTGAATACCGTGTAGCTTGCGCCTGAGATCTTCGGCAGCCGATCGGCTCGCCCGATCATCCGCCACGTGTCCTACCTTCGTCCTCTTCCTCCTTCCCCATCTTCGCACTCATCTGATTCCTCCTCCATTGCGAAAGAGGGCAACGACTACCTATCTCCCATCTCTCCGTCTCCTTCCTGTTCTTTCTCTGTTAATCCGTCACCATCGCCATGAGCTTTGCAACAGAGCAAGTGATCGGCGCGCGGCTACTTACTCCGCGGGGAAGAATTAGTGTCATACGGCAGGTGCAGCGGCCCCATCTCTGCTCTGATTTCCTCAGGTTCGCTGTCTTCTTCAGCACGGCGGCGATCTACGCGGCGGCGGAGTTCCGATTCACAGGGGAGGCAACTACGCGCGTTCTGGCCGAGATCTTAGCCTTCCGACGGCTATCCCGACCCGGGATTAGCCATATCGTCATCATTGTCGTCTTTACAGGGGATATCACAGCGATCCCGCCAGCGGTTCACTCCGACATCTATCGGACGTTGCGCACCTGAGCCGGGGAAGTGCGGGCAGCGTGGACAGATCTCCTTGCCCGACGAGGAGATACCGTCGTGTCGGTGCATGACACGTCTCGAGGGTCGTCAGCGATCGTGCTTCCGGAGCTTCGTCCCTTCGTGCCGTCCCAATGAGTTACGGTCGTGTCTCCTATTTCGGCCTCCCCTCCAGCATCCCCACCCTTTGGCAGTCTGCGCGGGCCCCTACTCTCTCCTACCGTATCAAGGAAAACAGTGTGCCGCTATTGAGAGAAGAGAAGTGGGACGTGTGGTGGGAGGACTACATCGAGCTCACTTTCTGTCTATTGGAGATAAAGTTCCGCTGGTCAGAAGCGGCCCCGTTTGGAGAAGGACCAGAGCACCCAGAGGACAGCGTGGAGCTTCTGATCATCCAAGCCTGGAGAACGGCGGAGCAGGGCGATCTGCTGGGATTCGTATACGGGAAGGTGGAGGAGGGCAATCTCACATTGATCACGGACGAGTTGCTGGTGTTTCTGACTCAGCTGGTGGATGATCTGCCCCTAGACATCTTGTCACGCAATGACGAGCAGCCTGGCACCCACGTGCTGTCTCGAACGCTCGAGCCACACCTTGTGTGGTCCACGTGTACGGAGATTGACGAGGACAATTGTCTCTATCCCTCCCAGGCGCTTTACTTGGAGATCGACGTTACCAATCTCACGTTTTGGGACCCGATCGCGAGGAGAAACGCGGCGCAGGACGATGAGATAGGAAGGGCAGAGGAAGAGGAGGAAGAAGAGGAGCCATCGAGTGAAGAACGGGACGATCCGGACTACATCCCGGAAAAAGAAACGGGGATAGTTAGCAGATCGAGCCAGCCGCGTAAAAAGAACGAAGAAGAGGAAGAGCAGAGGAAGCGAAAGCGCCAGGAGGCCGTGGAGGAAAAGCGACCCACGATAAACGTTTCTCCTATCGATCCATTGATCGGGGATCCGTGGCGTGATCCGGAGCCGCCAGAAGAAGAAGACAATGGAACCGCAGCAGAGGGATCGCGGAGAAGAAGAAGAAGAAGTGAATCGCCAGCTTCCTTTGGCTCCCCGTCCCGGTCCTCCATTCGTCTACATTAAGATCTCGGCGTTCGGGCTTCGTCCCAGGTTGTTCTCTAGCCGACCCCGTGACTACCTCATGCTTACCCGTCTTCCTGATAGACCCCCGTTCCCTGATGGTTGGTGTCCTTTCCCCCATCACCTTTTCTACCATCTCTACGCTACCTGCCTTCTAATCTCTGTTTATCCGCATGCCACCACCCGCTCTGTGGTTGATTCCTTTCTCCTTCATGTGCTCCTGTTTAGCGCAGACTGGCGGGAACATAACCACGTAGAAATATACTTTATTATATCTGGAACTATTCCCGCCTGCGAAAACTACGAAGATTTTTGCGCCGCCCTGCGACGGACCCTTTCTACCATCTACCCCGATTACATCGCCGTTTTTCGCCATCTTCATGAGGTCCCTCGCTTCCCCCGCATCCATCGCTCCTTTCACTACGCTACCCTTCCTGATTACACCTCTCCCGCCATCAATCGATTCATGCCCCCTCTCCCCCTTAACCATCCGCCACCTCCACCCTCGATGATTCAACTGCCATTCCCCGGGAACGTCTACGGTCTACCCTCCTTTCACACCCCCCCTCCTCCTTGGATTGTCAATAACCCTTCCTGAGGAAATAGTAGTAGAGCTTGCATGCCACGTTGGAAGACGTCCACACTCAATTGAACGGTAAGTGGCATAGAAAGAAGAGCTCCATGTGTCGGTCGATTAGAGAAATCGACACGTGTCAACAAGCAAGCAGGAGCTTGCTAATATTCAACGGAAAAAAAACTCGGGGGATTGC
Source organism: Chara braunii (assembly GCA_003427395.1). Lineage (NCBI taxonomy): Eukaryota > Viridiplantae > Streptophyta > Charophyceae > Charales > Characeae > Chara > Chara braunii. The sequence continues at coordinate 775,357 of BFEA01000264.1, read as the reverse complement.
AGGGTTTGAGCAACGTTAGGGTCGCTGGAGCAACATTTAAAAACACGTTCTTGCCACTAGCAACATTGCATGGTTTGAGCAACAGTTGCCCAACAATGCTGTCTGAACTTCAACGTTTCTCACCACGTACCGTAACGTTGGGACAACGTACTACAATACTCGTGGAATGATTACATTGTCATGGGGAGAGAGAGAGAGAGAGAGAGAGAGAGAGAGAGAGAGAGAGAGAGAGAGAGAGAGAGAGAGAGAGATGACTATTGTACACACACACACACACACACACACACACACACACACACACACACACACACCATTGAAGTAGCGTGAGGCGAGTCGCGCGCTTGGAGACTTAGCTGTTGGCCGGTGCGTTGCTCAACCTATCAATGGAAAACTCTCTCTCTCTCTCTCTCTCTCTATATATATATATATATATATATATA
>BFEA01000264.1:749114-759761 GCA_003427395.1 Chara braunii | reverse complement strand
CATTCCTGAGTATGTAAGATGCAGTTAAAAGCAGCAAGGAAAACAGTATTGGAGACTGTGCAAAATTTCCTACTATGCTTATGAGAATATCACAACGTTCAGAAAACGACAAGCAAAAGCAAGGACCCGATAAAGGAAAGGCAAACAGACATAGCATTCATTCATCCGTTCATTCGATCGAACACACAGTAAACAAAAGCGAGATCAATCGCAACCGAGTGTGGGCAAAAAACCAAACCAAGATTCCGAAAACAAAATTCCAAAACAAAAACGGACGAATCGTCCTGAACCGAGATCAAAATTTATATACAAAAGCAGAGAAGGAGACAAGACAAAGAAAGCTGCAAATCCACGTCCATCAACCTCAACTCCCTCTTCCTCTCTCTCTCTCTCCGATGCGGACAGTCCGTCGTCGCGCACCAGCCCACGAAGTCGTCACCCCGCTTAGTCCTCCCGCACCCGTCAGCTTCGCTCGCGCCCACAGTCCGTCGTGGCCTGCGTGAACCCCGCGCGTTTGGCACTAGCTCGTCAGGTCGCCCGACTCCCACTTTTCTCACCTCTTACTTCGCTCGTGAGCCGACCCTCACTGATCGCGCTACCCCGAGCTTCCAACAGCTGGTTAAGAGAGCTATCTAATCGCGCAACCGTAATTTATAGCGTGCATGCATGCGCGAAGAACACGGAATTGCAAGGACTTAGAAGGAGATCAGGGGAGGAAGCACCTTCGTTCTGCATGGCCGGACCGCGGCGTGGGGGACTTTGCTTCTCTCCACTCATCGATCCGATCATGCAGCCCGCGGGTTGCTAGACCAGCACGAAGAAAATGAGAGCGGGAAAGACGAAGTCCAAGAAGAAAGATACAGTTACAATGGCGCCCGCCCAAAATTACAGTTACACACTCGATTAAGGGCGCCGATCAATCAGAGTTCCGTTGTAGCCACACGAAGAAGCGCGTAGACAAAAAGCGTCGCGCGGCAAGTCAAAATCCTGATTGCAAAATTCCTAAATTCTTATCTAATGCGAAAAAGAAAAAGGCATAAACTTTGAAAAGGAAGTCCGAAATTCCGAGAGTCATCAGGGCTCGGCAAAATCTGAAAAATAATTCAAAGAGAAAATTCAAAAAGAACGAAGCAAAATTCCCGCCCGAGGTCCGCGCCCAAAAGTCCAAGACCGAAACGAAATGAGCGAGGTCAACATTTATTATTCGCGCGCATGACAGCGCGCCACTCACCCAGCTAATCAACCAATCGAACGTCCCAGGACTCACCCGGCCCCGAACCCATCCATCCTAAAGACGATGAAAAATGACGAAGAAGCGAGGACAACGATGCAATTTCCCAACCATCCCGATCTCCCGTAATTGGCCCATCCTTCCCAGCTTAGGACCCCTCGTTGTTACCGCGCAGAAAATCGCGTCGTGGGGAAATCAGTTCGTCACATATGTGACGCCCAGGGGGTTCCAATCTTAAGCAAGCTCCTGCTTGCTTGAATTGTGACACGTGTCGATTTCTCTAATCAATCGACATGCGGAGCTTTTTCTCTGCTACTTACCGTGCGAAGGAGTGTGGAAGTCATCCAACGTGGCATGCAAGCTCTATCCTACAATTTCGTCAAGAGGGGTCTCATCAATCCAAGGAGGGGATTATTTGTGCCATCATCGTGGCAAGCGCACCAATCAACCCATCGTCGATCATCAGTGTCCACCGGGGAGGGGAAACGGAAGTCGATATATGGGGGCATGGCGAGGGGGAGGGTTGATCGGGAGCGGGGGTAAGAATCGTTCCACTTGGGATACCGTTTCTGGGAGTTCCTGGTAACGGATGATCCTATGGAAGTGGGGGAAGCGATTACCAATATGGGGGAGGGAGGCGAGATAGTCGGGATACAGGGTGGTAAAGGTGCGGAAGAGTGCCGCATGAAAATGGTCGTGGTTTTTGCATGCGAGGATAGTCCCCATAATCATGCAGTAAACCTCGACCATGTTGTGGCCTCGCCACGCGGCACTAAAGAGAAGGGTGTGGAGGCAGAAATCGGGAAGGGTGCATCGGGTCAAGGGATGGGGATGGACAGTAACAACGAGGCGAGTAGCGTAGAAGAATCGAAAGGTATCGATGGGGAAGGGGTTATGGGGGAAGGTGACGCGGGTGCTGATTTGACGGAGGGTGAGGTAGTCAAGGGGACGGCCGGATAACGACCGGGTACGAAGCCCGATGCCCCGTATCAGTACGGGCTTGAACTGATGGACGGTCGAAGGCGGAGGGGGAGGGTGATCGGCTTCGTCGCCGCCTTGCCGATGTGCTCGAAGTCTCGGCCTGTTCTCCATCCTCGGGCTTAGGCGGTTCTCGATCGCGGGCCGGATCGTCGGTGATCGACAAATTTGTTGTGCTGGCGAACTCCATCTGTTGCTTCCCGGCCGCGATCTCCTCTCCTTTGCGTGCCGCTTCGGGGTCTTCCGCTTGCTCCGCTTCTCTTCGCTCAAGCTCCTCCGCCGAGATCTCTCACTCAGACTCCTCCAACTCTAGATCCTCCTCTTCTTCCTCTTCCTCCTCACTCCGCTTTCCCTCACTGTGCTCACTGTAACTTCCTTCCTCCGGGGTTTCTTCCTCCTCTTCTTCTTCTTCCTCCTTATCGCTCTCTTCTTCGATCGTTATTTCTTCGTCCTCGGAGGCCGCCCAGTCTTGGAAAAAGACGAGATCGATGACCTCACATAGGTTCAGATAATCCCGCTGCGATGGCGGGTTATAGCCGCTTCCCAGCTCCTCCAGCACGCTGACCACTGAAGGTACAACGTTAAAGCCTGTGTGAGGACGTGGGGAATGGGACTCTCGTCGCTCTGCGAGACGATCTCGAGGGGGATATCGTCCGCCAACTGCGCCAGGGGGACCGTGAGCTCCTGCACGATGAGCTGGCGATGGTCTGGCCGCACGGATCCGAAGAGAAAACCGAGAAGATCGCCCTCCACGTCCGTCCTCCAGGCTTGGATGATCATCCACTCCAAGTACTCAACGCACTCGCGGTGTTCGTCGTCCCTTGTCCACCTAAGCCTCACTCTGACCAGGCACACCGAGAGATCGACGAAGTGCTCGCGCCACAGCCGCCATTGCCAGGGATCGAGAAGGGGGACAGCGAGCGGCTCCAGACAGAAGGAGAAGCGCGGATGGACACCAGACTGCCAGAAGGTGGGAAAGAGAGATGGAAGAGCGAAGGTGGGAACGGTTCATTGGGGACGTTGGAAGGGGACGAGTTCTGGAAGTACCACCGCCGGCTCGTGCTGAAACGCTCGAATCCCGTCGAGGTCGATGTCGTCCGTAGGGACAAGATTGTCCCCGCGGCGCGTGAGCCAATGGTTCCACTCAACTGCCAACTGCTGGCTCCACTGTCGTAGCGATGTCCGGATGGCCGTATGCCGTAGCGTACTGACCGTGTTGATGTCACCGTTGAAGCCGACGACTGTGGACACGTGGCTAATCCCCGGGGCTGACCGCCGATGGACGGCCACTGCTTCTGCCAGCACGACTGCCTGAGGACTGCCCGCGAATCGGAATTGGGTCGCTGCGTACACTCCCGAAGTGCACAAGAACTGTGCTAGTCGTAGAAGATCCTGATTGAACCTTGGATGACAAACCTGCCGAATCGCCGAGATGTAACCCCGTGGTGTTAAGAGATGGTCGTCGAGGGCTCGCTCCGTGAGAAAGCTCATGGCGATGGTGTTGGGGACGGAGTAGGGGATTAGGCAAGAGATGCGAGGAAAGAAGATGGCGAGGGAGAGTCGTCGTTTTCTTCCGAAGAAAAAGACGGCGCAGGAGATGGGGAAGAAGGGAGGGGACGCAGGTAAGAGACGTGGTGAACGATCGGTCTCGCCGATCGGCTTCCCGAGACTTCCGACACGAGGTGCACGGTGTTCACTCCGTTCGGTCCAAGCTCGATCACTTGGAATCGCCCGAAGAATCGTGGCGCTAGCTTACCTTGGTGAGCACATTTCTTCACGTGCACCAAGTCCCCTAATTTGTACTGGGCCCGCGTGCCCGCATTCCCATTCCGGGCCTCGTAACTGCGGACCTGCTGGCCATGGGCCAACTCGGTCATTTTCTGTCATTTTCGGGCCAATCGGGGCAGGGACCATTCCATCAATTCCATGTGCCGCTTGGCCTTGTCCCGAACCGTGGCCCTGGTGGACCATCGGTTCAATGAAGATTCGTCCGGGAGTCTCAGTATTGAAACACAAGCCACGCTATTGGTCCTCGACTGAAACGGGCTATGGCCCGTAGATTCATGGGGCATTCCTGGATGGACCGCCAAGATGTGATCTACGATATCGGGCCAGGGTTGGGGTACCGTGCCATGATATTGCGTCGTAGCGCAGTCTTTATTACCCTATTTGCATTTTCTACCAGCCCGTTGGATTGCAATATATGGGGTGCGGTGTTACGAATAGCGACGCCGTGTATGACCAGATTCCTCAAGACTTCCCCTAGGAATTCTACCCCATTGTCGATCAAAATTTCCTCGGTGTCTTGATGCATCCCTAAAAACCGATTGACGTATCGCGCAATTTCGGCCGCCTGTAACGTACAACAGGGATACACCTCAATCCATTTCGAAAAATGATCGACGAACACGAGTAGGATTGAATACTCACAGCTATTAGGTCCAGGGGGCACCACGATATCGGTAGTATCCATGCCGACCCTTTGAAAAGGCCTTTCGACTACTGTCGGTACTATTGATCGGGGCGGCTGAATCGACGCCTTATCGGCGGCGCAGACTTGACAATTCGCGACGGTGAATTTCACATCGTCACGAATATTATACCAATACCACTCGTTTTTGTCGATTGTCGATTCCGTAATCCGTACGGCAAAATAGGCAGCCGTTTCTTCATGCGCTATCTTTACCCAGTCATACCTCATGAACGGGTGCGGTACTATCATCCAAACCCCACTACCTTCCGTTTTCCGTTTTTCCAACCGTCCCTCATTCCAATGGTAGTCCCGAGCCCTTTCATCGGCCCTCCTCCGATCTTCCTTGGTAAAGTCCTGGAGGGGGTTTCCCACTAGAGTAGCAATCAAGGCGATATCCGTCGATACTTCGGCCCTTCTAAACCTCCGGGTCTTGTCCAACCCTTCTGACGTGGCGTCTAAAAAGGGAGCCTCGGTTGGGATCTTATCAACCCGACACAAGGGGCACAACCAAGGCTTGTTGTCGTTCCGACACTGTCGACAGTCTATCCATTCGGCATATCCCTCTCCGCTAGGGAGCATAGAGACCAAGTATACGCGAGAAATTGCCTCCGAATCGCAAAAATAACAAAATTTATTAGGCAGGGAAAGAAGAGAAGAGGGGGAGAGGGGAGAGAGAGGGGTTGTAGGATTACCTCCGTCACCCATTGCCACCCACCTGTTTCTTGCCACTAGGGAGAACTGTCACTTGTCCGTACTTGGTCCCGTTCGCCAACTCTGGCTCCTTCCACGGGACGATCTCTTCTGCCGTAGGCACTTTAGCTGGTCGTTGCAGACGTGTCAGCCCGTCCGTGTTGTCGTGTCTCTCCGTCTTTCGATGGATAATGTCGAAGTCGTACTCTTGTAGGCGCACTGCCCATCAGCCAATCATGCCCATGTAATTAGAGAGTTTCTTCAGCGCTAACAGGGGCTCTTGATCGGTGAGAAGGAGGAACTTATGTCCGTACAGATACGGATGGAAGTGCTGGATTCCCCACACTACTGCGTAACATTCGCCCTGCGGGGCTGAGTCATTTCTTCGTTCGTCCGATACTGTTCGCAACGCATACTCGATGACATGTTCGCGGCCATCGTTCCCCTTTTGTACTAAACTAGCGAAAATAGTCTTCGGTTGCCAGTCCGCGATGAGAATGAACTGCTTCGAGGGGTCCGATCGGATAAAAATGGGTGACGTTGCCAGGGTTTCCTTGAGGGTCGCGAAGGCTTGTTCGCACTCCGCGTCCCAACTGAGGGGCTGGTCCTTCTGCAGCAGATTCGTTAAGGGTCGCGCAATCGCGGCGAAGCCCTTGATGAACCGTCGATAGTATGAAGCTAGCCCCAAGAAGGCTCGAACCTGTATTAGTGACGTGGGAACAAGAGCTTCTTTTACCGTCGCGACCTTCCTCCAGTCAGGCCGCAATCCTCCACGTGTCACAATGTAACCCAAGAACGAAATTTCTGACAGGAAAAATTCGCTCTTCTCAAGCGCGATCTTGAACCCAGCGTCTCTCAAAGCACCTAAGGTCCATTCGATGTGCTGCGCATGCCCGTGATACGTCTCCGAATAAACCAGGATGTCGTCCATGTACACGATGACGCAGAAGTTAATCATTCCCTGCGTTAACCGCGTCTTGTTGACGAAGTTCTGAAACGTGACGTTTATGGCTCGCTGGAACATAGTCAGCGCGTTGCATATACCAATCGGGCACCGGACCCACTGCCACGTGCCTTCAAACAATATGAAGACCGTCTTTGGCTGATCTTCCTCCTTAACCAGAATGTGATGGAAGTCATGCCGAATATCAAACTTACTGAAATAATTAGCACACCCAATCGCATCCATTAAATCATCAATCCGGGGGAGGGGATACACATTTTTTATCGTGATCTCATTCAGTTTACGATAATCAATGCAGATGCGGATCGATCCGTTCTTTTTCGGTACTAATACTACTGGGAATGACCAAGGTCCGGTGGCGGGTTCAATCCAACCGCTTGCTTCGAATTATCGAATCCGTTCGAGAGCCTTCCTCCGTTCCACCAGCGAATATTTGTATGGTTTGCAGTGAATTGGGGAATGATTTCCCGTCTGAATCTCGTGCTGTATGACTAGCGACAATCCAATATCTGTGTTTGTCACACTAATCGCTCCTTGGTATTCTTTCAGGATAACTGTGATTAGGTGGTGGATTTCGTCAGGTACGTATCGAGGTACGTACAACTCATATGACTCGTCCCATATCCACACGTTGATGTGTTTCGTATTCATTTGCTTATTCTCCGGCGGGGGCGCAAAGATGTAGATGTAACCAACCTGCTAAAAGAGCTAAAGTAGATAAGAATAACAAGAAGAGAGCTCCCCTATATAAATCCAAATTTGTACGCATACCTATAGTGAACCACCATTGATATACTCCAGAGTATGAAATATTGACTGGACCTGACGCTCCTCCCCTAGTGAAAGCCTCTACAGCTGGTTGCCCMAAAYGAKGAYCCCAGATTGCATGAGCAATTGGACGTACGTGTAAAGGGTCTTGTACCCATTGTTCAAAATTACCTTGCCAAGCTACGTGAAAAAGATTACCAGATGTCAGATCTTATTGGAATATTCACAATAACCGTTATCAGATCACCTGGAGAATACCGTGACCATCATTTGTGCATCCTCTTCTCGGATGGCCACGTGTTCTTCAGGCATCACTCCGTCTCGAACGTCCTGCCACGACACGGGTTTCGTGGCGATCTTGATTCCGAGTCCGTTCTCGAGGCGCTCAGGGGGTTCCAAAGAGTTGATTTTTGCCCCTAAACGTAGCAATCGAATTTCCTTTGCAGGTGTCAGCAGAGACTTCGGAAGATCCGTGATATCGCAATAGTGCCTTTTATCATTGTATCGGGCGAGAAGAGGGGAGATCCCTTCGTACAGGGTTCGAGGGGGTTCCAATGAATCGACCATCCTTGAAATATGTACGAGAGGCTCTCTCATAATCATTGCCTGTGTTCTTTGCAAACCCTGGTTAGTTCTGCTTGGGGCTTCAACCTTCATTCGTTGCAGGGGATAATGAATACATTCTCGTGCTATCTTTAGAATTTTGAGATCATCGTCATTATCACTACTGTCGGTGTTCTTGGACGTCTGCCCGTTATCCCAGGTAATCATACGAAGGGTCCCTGTCATTGTGGGAAAAACTCGTGGGGCTATACTAGCGGTAGTGCGCATCGTCAGTCTCATTGGTACAACATAAGGTTTGCCTCCCGTATTGCGGAGGACAATCGATCGTCTTTCGATATCCAGGTTGGCTCGCAGTGCTACTAGGGCAGGAAGGTCGTCGTAAGTATTAACATCTAATACTACGACATCTCCCAAAGAGTGCACCTTCCCTAATCGAAATGCAACATTGGTCGTCCGTCCCACCGTTTTAATCTTTTCTTCATCTCCGGAAATGAGCTGATCTCTTTCTGTTAGCATGATTAAGTCATTCTTTCTTCCCGCTCTTTCAACTACTCGTAGCGAAATAGCCAAAACAACGGCTTCCGAATCGATAATTGCATTGTACGGAACTCCCCATACTTCTATATCGCATTCCGCGGATTTCCATGGGATGGGTTTGATTCGTAAGAAGTGATCATCTTTCTGTATTAGTCCTATGCGTATGAGATCTGAAGCGCCTGCGGGATTCTCATCTGGCGTGTTTGTTGTTCGGGCAAGGGCAAATCATTTCCGATTCGCCTTGCAGTGCTACAGCATACGCTCGTTAACCTGTTGTGCTATAGAAAGCAGATGACCGATTGGAACAGGAATCCGATGGTCTAATGCTCCGATAATGTTCAAAACATCGATCTCGCCAGTAACGAAGGTGGGTACTCCCGACTCCATCTCTCCTGGAAAAGGTCGCCACTCCGCCACCTCTTTCTGTTCTGGCGCAGGTCTGATCGTTCCAATCATTGCTAGTCCTGGATATCCAAGCAATACATATTGATCCAACGGAATGAGCTCGACTACCTCTTCCACGGTAGCTAACCCACTACCTCCGCCTTCCATTTCTTCCATTAGAGCTCCTACCCGTCCATGTCCGTTAGCAATGGGGGCTGCAGCTACCGGCGCGGCTCCGACTCGTTGTTGCGGGGGCCGGTGAGGGCAATCTCGGGCTAGATGCCCCGGTTGATGGCATGCATAACAGACGTTTAGATTGTCCGCGGCCCCTCCGAGAACAGGTGTCGGAGCCAGTCCTTATTGGATCGGGGCGGCACGTACTGCGATGGGTCGCATACTCCTCATCATAGCCTCCAACCGAGCACTATGCTCTCGTTGTTCCTTCTTACTTTCTTGGATTAGGCTAATTAGCGTTTTGGTCAGTTCCAAAATGGCGGTCGATTCATTCGACCTTGCGGGGTTCTCAATCGGTGGCGGGGATGCCGTCATTACAGGTGTTGGCATCACAGGAACAGGGACGCTTGTGATCACACTCGGGGCCGGTCGTTTAGGGGTTATTTGTTCCAGATAGGTAATAGGGCCTGACATGAACCCCATGTTTTCGAACTTATTTTGCAACGCTGCCAGCTCAGCTTTTGCCCTCGCAAGTTCGGACGAGTCTCCTTCCTTGGGATAGTTTTCTCCTTCTAGGAAACTCACTGCGAACTTCCATTCCATTTCCTCTGCAGCCGCCATAAGCTATTGGAGCATGTGATTGATGGGGGAGAACTGTTTTCGCAGTTTCGCCCTTATCGTTCGGCTGCGAAGTCCGTCGATAAACAGATGTCTCCCTACTTGCTCGCCCTGCTCAGTTTTCACAAACATTCGGTATAACCGGTTTCGATATTCTACAATGGACTCGAGAGGTTTTTGAACTCGGTCCTTAATTATGAAGAGCGCTTGCTCTGGATGGACATAATCAAATCGATTAAAAAAAATCTCGCTCGAAAGTCGGGAGATCCACCCGTACATAGGTGTTGAACCAATGATGAGTGTCTCCTCCTAATCGGGCGGGGATATTCACCTGAGATTCGTTATCATCATACTGTTGCGCCCGGAGCATGGCCAACCATGCTCCAGCGAGATGATGTGCAGGGTCAAACAAATAGAGATTCGGTGGTGTCATGGGAGTCTGTGCTCGTGGGGCAGGTTGATTAGGATTTTGTTGTTGATTGACATTCTGTTGAGGATTCGGATTCTGTGGATTAGCATTCATGTTGGCTACCCGTCGATTAGCTGATCTGCTTCTAGTGACGACGGGATCGCGTCTAGGCGCGTTCCGGAGTCGAGGTCGCCCTCGGTTAGCCAGATCGCTTAATTATCGTGTTGTTAGTCCTATAACTCGGCCATGTGTCGGGCTCCGATACCAACCTCACGCCCAGCGCGACTTCCTGATCAGAGTGGGATGTGGGACTGGAAGTATGAAAAGGGGTGTGCCAAGGATTTTTGGGAAAGTGGGGGTGGAGTCCCAGGTCAGAACTGGGATCTCCTGTGGCAGAGTTTTTAGGGGGCACGAGTGCAATTTGGTTGAGGGGACAGACCGCTTCCGGTCATAAGGCAGATGGCGTACGTGGGTCATTCAAGGCCATTCAAACCGTCTGTTCAGAGGACGGCGGTCCGACAAAAGGTCCATCCGGGCTGGGTGTGATTTTGATGAGTCAGGTCGTCGGACGTCGCCACGTGACGCCGGTCGTCGCACGTTCGAGTTAGGTCGTCGGGTTTTCGGGGCTCTCGGGTGGCTGCGTCGCCGGTAATTCTCGCAGGGCGTGCAGGGCCAATATGTGACTATGGCGCTCCACGGGACGACCTTGAGTTGATGATACGGGAGAAGAAGACGGAAGGGAGGGAAGTTAGTGGAGATAACGACGAAACCGGGGGAAATAAAGTAGTGCGTGTGGTTCGAAGTGGGGAAATCCGGGCACCGTGGATCGCTGGTCGTGGCACAATGGAACTCCCTAG
>BFEA01000264.1:705624-725934 GCA_003427395.1 Chara braunii | reverse complement strand
GGTGGTTTCAAGTGTCGAGAGCGATGGCGAGCGGCGGGAGGGGCGCTGACAGGAGGGGTGTTGAGGGTTGTAAGGGAGATGTGTTCAAGTTCAACCCTCAACAACCCTCAACACCCAAGAAAAGGGAGGGGTATTGAGGGTTATAGTGGAGATGAGTTCAAGTTCCCTTGCCCCAACACATTTGTAGATTGTTGTTTTCCCTCACTCGACAGCCTACAGCCTAGGAACGACACCCTGTAGCCTAGGACTGAATCTAGATTTAAAATTGGCAAAATGGAAGGACAAAAAGGACCTACAACTCAAGGGTTGAAAAGGACAATAGAGAGAGGCCAGTAGTTCTATGACTATCCTACAGAAACTCTCAGATGCCCAGTGGGGGCCAGGGAACTTGAACACAGGTCTGTGCCCTACCGAAAGTGAAAACAGCGACTGACAAAACATATGTACCTGGCCGTTCTACCAGTCTACTGAGAAATAGAGTCCCCCCTTTTTTTACTTTCGGTGCCCTATGCTTGATTCCTTATCAGTTCCGCTCATCGGAGTCATGGGGAAAAGGAAAACGAAAAAATACGAGGAGAAGAAGAAAAGGGGAAAAAAGGGGACCAAAAAAAGAAGGAAAAGAGAAAGAAAAAAGGAAGGATGAAAAAAAAAACAGAGAAAGGGACAAGGCTTCCCTTATTTATCCCATGCTCGTTGGAGCTACGGGAAAAAAGAAAACGAAAAAAAAATGGGGAGAAGAAGAAAATGGGAAAATTCAAAAATGGGGAAAAAAAAGAAGGAAAAAAAAAAAAAGGAAGGAAGAAGAAAAAAAGACAGAAAGGGACAGAAAGGAAGGAACTGAAAAAAGGAGGGTGAAACGAGAAAGGAAAAAAATAAAAAAGCGGGGGAGGAAGGGGGAGGGGGTCCATAGAATGGAATAGAAACATTGAGAAAAATGAACTGGAGGGGGGTCATGCTGTCGTGCAAACAGGCGGGCATTCCGCTACCCCTATTACAACTCTTGATGCTCCTGTTTCTTAGTATCTGTAGCCACCTCGGCTTAGGGAATATACCATAGAGCCAGTGGAAGCTGCTGCTGGAATGGTTAATGTGATGTGACCTCGGGGTCTGCTGAGCTCGTCCCTCATCGAACTTCCCCTTAAAGAAGGTCGTCTCCCTGTGCCCCCTTCTTCCTCCTGGGAGGGTCCATTTCCAGCCTCCACTTGAACGCTGTATGTGTGTGTTTGTGTGTGCACGGTGTCCTGCTAAGCCCCCGTTCACCACCGCAAGGCGCGGACGCTCTACTTCCACCTTCACGAAGGAGGCCACCCTTCTCTCTTTCACTCCTCGCGGAGGTGGTGCACAACTCCCTACCTCCTCCCGCTTTCTCGGACCGGATCAGTCAGCTAGTCAAATACGGCCAACGGTTCTCTTCGGGCCCCACTCAGAACTCTTTTTCAAGTGCAGGGCAGCTGAAGTTTCGTGATCCACCCGGATCCAAACTCCCTCGTGGTGAGCTATGGGTTGACCAACGATGCAAGAGCAATTCGGAATGACACTCAGCGAGCACTGAGCAGTAGTTTCTAAAAGGAGAAAAAAAGAGAATACGGTGAGCCACAGTCCAGCCAATAATCCAAGAGCAGATTGCGACCACCTCTCTGTCACGCAGGGAACTGCGACCTGGATCAATAACCTGAGAGTTGGAACGAAACAACCGTATACAGAGCATGTGCAGCGATACAGATGTCGATCCAGGAGCAGTTCGGAGCGATTCCACATCAAGCAATAACATTCAGAGGATTGCAAACTGGCTAACGATGACTAGGGACGATAGAAAACAATAGGCCTTTTTGGGCAAGACGCAGTGAATCGCGACAGGGTGGTTCAGAATAACATCCAGAGAATCGCAACAGAATAGCTCTTTCGGCACTCGACCCAGCGAACTGGAACCGGACCTATGGCTCCCGAAAGCAACAATCAACGAACTTGCGACCGGACCGATAGCTATCGAAAGTGAGTATCAGCGAACTGCAATCGGCCCACAGAAGTAACAATCAGCGACCTGCAACCAGACCAATTGCTCTCGAAAGTAACTACCAGGGAATTGCAATCGGAACAATGGCTCTCGAAAGAAAATGTTCGCGATCGGAGCAATGGCTCTCGATGGTAGCAACCGGACCAATAGCTCAGCGGAATGCAACTGGAACGATGGCTCTCGAAGTATCAATCACTGAACTGCAACCGGAGCGGTAACTGTCGAAGTATCAATCAGCAAATCGCAACTGGAGCAATAACTCTCAAAGTATCAATCAGCGAACTGCGACCGGAACAAAGGCTCTCGAAGCGAACTGCAATCGGAACAAAGGCTCTCGAAGCGAACTGCAACCGGAGCGAAAGCTCTTTGAGAGAGACAATCAGCTAACCACAACCGGAGCGAAAGCTCTCGAAAGAAACAATCTGTGAACTGTTACCGGGCAGTGCTCAAGCGCCCCGGCTCACCGATCGAGCCCGGTTTCCGCACGCGACCGACCTTCCCCGGCTCGATCCCCTGCTTCCTCTCCCTCCTTTTTTCTTCCTGGGTCTCTCCCCCTCTCTTTCACTCTCTCTCTCCCTCTCTCTCTCTCTCTCGAACTCACACCAACCCCAACCGTCTATCGGTGCGGCTGGACTCGTATTCCCCTTCCTGCCAAGCTCTAGCGATGACCTGCTACTGCGCGCGGCACCGCTCTCTCTTCTCTCTCTCTCTCTCTCGATCTCCCTCGCGGTTGCGCTCGGGCGATGGACAGCTGCCGTGTGCGGAGCTTCTGTCTCCGGCTCTCGCGCGGACAAGCTCTCTCCTCTTCTCTCCCTCTCTGTCTGTTTCCCGACCTCCTTCCCCGTTCCGCGTGGTTGGCGCTGCGCGTGACGCTTCTGCTCCCGTGGCCTAGTGTGGCAACCGTTCTTTCTTTTTCTTTCTCTCCCTCTCCCTCTCGCTCTCTCTCCTTCTCTCTCTATCTCCTCGCCCCCTCTCCCTCTTGAGCACTAGCCCGGACCTCACGCGCCTCAGCTAGCTGTCAGACCTCCCGCGAGTCCAGTTGCCGCGCCCCCGTGCGCCAATGCGCCGTGGCTTCGCGAACGTCGAGCGCTAAGGTGCGCCATTGAGTTCGCCCGCTAATCCCGTGCGCACTCCCATCTACGCCGTTTGCTCCCCGATCCCTCCAGTGGGCGGATCGCCCTTGCTAATGGAGCCTCTCCGTCCCCCTCCCTCTCTCTATCTATTTATTGGTGGGGGGGTAATTAACACTTACTACCCGAAAACCCGGGGACGCGTGCCAAAGGGCTCGCAAGAGCCGGGTCCCCGACCGAAGGCGCCGAAGGCGTCGTTTGAGTCTATATAGATAGGTCGAAGGCACCCGTGATATGAAAATTCATGCACTAACTGCTATTTGTGTTTTACTCTTTATTGGAGCTGTAGGAAAATCCCCACAAATAGGACTCCATACTTGGTTACCAGACGCTATGGAGGGCCCTACCCCAGTATCAGCTCTGATTCATGCAGCTACTATGGTAACAGCAGGTGTTTTCAAGATGGCAAGGTGTTCTTTCCGCGGATCTTATCCGGAGGAAGGCTCTTGTTCGTCTGCGGAATCTGACTGACCCTCTTCGCTGCCTGTAAGGGTTGGTTTCCCTCCCCAGCTACTATAGGGCCTCTGTGTTGCAACCTAAGTTCCTTACATCCCGTGGTTACATATATCTGGTTTTTACCTGTAGCTGAACACCGATTGCCGCATAGCCCTAGTGGATTTATCCACCACATTGTCCTATGAGGTAGGCACCCCCGAATTAGTGCTGATTGGGCGGACCGTGATGCGCAATCGGTCATGACCCACATCGGGATCTCTCTCTCTCTCTCTCTCTCTCTCTCTCTCTCTCTCACGCTAGCTCGAAGTCGAGCGCCTCGTGCACCAGGGTCGAACGCTTTATGCACCGGAGTCGAGCGCTTCTTGACTCACCTCGCGCTACCGACTCGTCTTACACTCCCGGCTTGTCTGTTCAGAGCGAGCCGCACCCTGATCGCTCGTCCGCTCGCTGTCATCTGCACACATCTGACCCGTATGCTTTGAATGATCCGCGCCCCGTGCATCAAAAGTGATCGCGCATGCGCATTCTGCTTGTACGCCCCCCTCTTCGTTCTGATCTCCCTTCCTCTTATACTCTTTCTTCGGCTGCCTTCCCTCCAGATCGATCCCTGACTCCTCCTCCCTTTTGAATTCGCCGGAAGAGCGAAATTTTCCCAAACTTCCAATCCTCCCGCCTCGATCGGCAATTTTTTTTTTTTTTTTTTTTTTTTTTAAGGGTTCGGTCGTCGCCCCCTTTTCCCGCACGATCTACCTCGCGGGACCCCGATCCTTCCTTCCTATTCTCCCCACCAGTCCCCGTCGTCGTTACGCCCTCACCGGATCCAAGTGCTTCCTCGTTGCTCCCGCCCGCTGCGTTTGCGTGAAGCTCTATCTATACTGTGTTGCCGACGCTTCCCCTACTCTACTTCGCCTGTTTGCCCCCATTTCACATTCGTCTCAGCAATGGGTCCTTTTGTTCCTCAGTGCTCAGCACAACTTGCTGACGAAAGGCGTTCTGTTCCGTTGGCCCAAAAAAAAATGGTTACCAAGAAGCTAGTCGCGACCATTTTCCTGCTCGATTAGCTTCTTGGCCTTCCCTCCCTGGAAATCAATCGAGGCAGGGAAATCAATCGAGGCCACGTGCCCCTCTCAGACGGTTATCAAAATTTTGAAGAGGAGTGCGCCCCAAGATTCGCAAAGCGTGCTCGCTATCACCGTCCTCCAATCCCTCGTTATCTGCCCTTCCCTGTTCAATCCCGTTTCCTGTCGGCCTCCTCCCTTTTGCCCTTACGAAGCCCAGGTATCTAGAGCCGAGCAACGACTTGCTTTACTACTAGTGGCGGTCTCAGAGTGGACATGCGGCTTCCTTGCCGCTCTTTTCATAGTCGATCCTACCGCCTCTTCTTTCACCGATCCCTCTCCACCTGTCCTTGGTCGGATTCCGCTATCCGTTAGCCTCTCCTACCGTCTGGAGGAGACCTAGGAAGTACGAGCCAATTCGCCAGCTCACTCTGCCATCGGAGCGGCCCCGAAGTTGACCGGCCCCTCCCCTTCTCACTTTGATTCATCTTTGCTCCCATTGCCTGCCACTAAATACATTGCTCGTGATGACTGTTTTAAGATCGATTACACCACATTCCACAGTCGACCCAAAGCACAGGGGGCAGCGCAAGAGGCGTCCTTCGATTACTTACCACGGTGATCAAGCCGTCACCGTCAGCCCGCGCTCGCCCCCGTTCTCTGCCGGCTTTCTCCCTTCTCCTTTTCCATACTTCCGATTCTCCCACCCTCTTCTTTATTAGCCAATCTCAACTTCTCCTCACCCCCCCCCCCCCAAATTAGTCACTAGCGGTTAATGGAAGGCCAAAAATTCGGGGTTTTTCGCCGCGTCGCTCCGGATTCTTACTGGTCGGATCCATTCCTTCTTCCCATCGGAGGTGCTCATCAGATAGCAAGGGTGGCGCCCAGTCCCCCCCTGAAATTGACCAGGACAGTCGCAGAAGCCAACGAAGTCGAGGACGCTGAACCCGTCCTCATGCTGATCATGCCTCATCGGTCCTCTGAACCGCCCCACTTAGTATTAGTTCAATTCCAGATAGAAGCTGGTCCGTGGCCCGCACCACTGCCTCGATGTAAGCCTGTTGCCTCTGACCCTTAGGATTCTCTGATTCTCACGTCCGCACCTGCCCCCGCTTGAGAGCCTCTTTCGGGTCATCAGTCACGCCTGTCCAAGGTTTAGTAAGTATACCAAGCAACTTCGGAACACAGCCAAGCCACTCAATCCCATGCATCCATACGAAAAAAGTAGAACTAAAGAAAACATACGCAAAAAAATCCTTGGTTTGGTAAAAGGGTGCATTTGGCTGGTAGCCAGCTGCCCGACAACGGGGGGAGGCGACCCCCCCATAATCAATCAATCAATCAAACAAACAATCAAACAATCAATCTAAAGAAAAATAAAAAGTAAAAAGAATTCCTTTTTTTTAATTATTTTCCTTTCGAGTGATTGATTGATTGATTGATTGTGGGGGGTTGCCTCCCCCTGTGCAAACACACACACACACACACACACACAAAAAAATAAAAAATAAAAAAAAAAATAATAATAATAATAATAAAAAAATCAGTTTTTGGTATGTTTGTTTTTCCGCCTTTCTCCTTTTTTCTAAGTGTTTTTACTTACGCAACTGAGCACCTTTAAGTAGTGCCAAACAGTCGGTGGTTCCTCGTCTGGAGTGCCTACTGCACTCTTAGGGGGGCTGCTCGGTTCGGGATGTGTGTGTTGCCAGTGCATGATGACGGATGCTCGTCGGAGTGACTCCCTGGCTCAGTGGGTGGTGGGAACCAACAGTCTGCGGGGTTCAATTGTGATGTGAGTAGGTCATGTGCTGCTTTGCTCCGTGTTGGATGTGTGGACGTCCTCGTTTGCGCTCTGCCGCTGCCCTGCTGCCTGTCCCGCTTGCTTCGCATGTGGTTCTTTGCAGGTTGATATGTTCGCTGTGCGGTGTGGCCGTGTTGTTGGTGTTGCCTTGTGCTTCGCTGCTCCGCTGCCGAGCCTTCCGTGTTTGCCGCTTGTGTGCCGTGTAGGTTGGTTGCCTTGTTGCTGGTGCCTTGTGCTCCGCTCCACGGTTGCAGAGCTGCTGGTCCGCTCGTTCTTTGGTCCCCTGCAGTGTTGTTGCCTTGCTTGTGTTGTCTTGTGCTTCACTACACTGTTGCCGCGCTACATGCCCTGTTTGCCATGTCTTTCCTTGCTGTCGTTTTTGGCGATGTGCAGCTGTGTTGCCTCTACTGTGTGGCCTGGTGCTCCACAGGGTTGCTGCCCCCTGCTATGCTCCGCTTGGGGATAGTCTGCCTTCAACAAGGGTCAAAGGGTTCATGACCCAAACCATCAAATACGGAGATTCCGCAGATTGTCGAGGGTTCAGCCTCTTGATTAGTGGGTGCAACTCCGATGAAACAATCTATCATCATCAATTTTTATTTTTTTCAGTTTTCTTGGTTTCGGTACTTGCGTTGTTCGTTGGTTGTTGCCGTTTCCCTGCCTTATGGGCTGGTGTTGTCTGCCCTCCCGCCTCCCCAATGCCCTCCAACCAATGCATTGTCTTAATTTTTTTTTTGGTACTTGCCTTGTCCACAGGTTGTTGTCGTTTCTCTGCCTTATGTACTTGAATGGTGCCCTCCCGCCTCCCCCATGCCCTCCAACCTTTGTGTTGTCACAAGTTTCTTGCTTCCCCCGTGTGCCCTCCAGTCTATGTGCCCTGCTGTGCCTTGTCATCCAACAGTACATTGCCTCCCTGCCCCTCGACTTTGTTGTCGTATCTTTGCCCCTGCTTCTGTGTTTGTTTGTGATGTACTGTTGTGTGCGTACTGGGTCATACCGCAACTGTATTTGAGGCAAATATGCTCCGGCATGCTTTTTCCCACCTTCTGCAGATGGATGCATCTGTCCCACGCGTACAAGTAACCACTATGCACACTAGACGTTTTGGCCATGGCCTGTAGAGTTTGCACAAGTTGCGTTGGTGGTAGTGTACACTACGCCTGCTATGAGTAACCATGGTGTGCCGACGTTTTTCAGCGTTGGAGAATTTGCCTGGCATACCATTCGTGCCAAGGCGTCCCTGCGTGCACACTCCCTCAAAACACACACACACACACACACACACACACACACACACACACACACACACACACACACACACACACACACACACTGCCTCTCCCACTGCCTTCCCCGTTGCCTCCCCCCGCTGCCTCCCCTGCTCCCCCTGTCTCCCCTGCTCCCGCTCCTTCGCCGACTCCCACAGCTTCCCCGCTTCCGCTCCCGCTGCCTTTCCTACTCCCTCTACCTCCCGGCTCCTTCACACTGCCGTGCTCTGATGTGTGCGGCTTTTTTGGTGAATCAATCACTCTATGAGTTATGAGATCGATAAACCAATCAATCAATCAGTCAACCAATCAATCAATCAATCAGTCAGTCAGTCGATCCTTTTTTTTCCATTTTTCACCAAACAATTTTTTTTTACTGTTTTTTTTTTTTTTAATACAGGGGGTGTGCCTGCCACCCCCTCTACCCCCCCAAGGTGGCAAAGCCCCCTAAACACCCCCCCACCAGGCCCTGGGAGTTTCGGCTAGGAACCGGCCGTACGGCCGTACGGGCGTTCGTCCGGCCATTCGGACGGGCCGTATGCGACCCCCCGTACGACGTACGGGGGAGGACACCGCGTCATATGGAACGGCTAAAGGAACAGAGGTTCGACTACATGCCACTTGAAGAAACAGAAGTTGCGGAAAAAGCAGCCAGGCTGCGCCCCTCCAACTTTGATTCCGAGCTTTGCGAGAAACGTCGTTGCACCCTTGTCCATAGCCGAGAACTGGCATAAACGCCCGCACCTTTTCGGCCAGGAAGAAGACGTAGCCGCGCATGCGACAAAGTTCAAACATACTTTTTGGATTAGATAGTCGTTGCACCAGAGTTTCATCTCTGTTTGTTGTTTCTCGTCATTGCTTATTGCTCCATAACTGGAACCGCACAGGAGATTCCAGTTCTATCCTGGAACTCCACACTCTATTTTCTCGAAAATCCTTGGCACACCTCCATTGCCGCTTTCCGGGTCCTCTTCCGCATATTTGTCACTCCGACCAGGAAAGCAGTGTAGGGCGTGAGGTTGAGCGCCACAGCCCTGAGGGCCTGAGCCTCCAAAACCTTCATAGGCGATTTTTCCACAAGGCCTCGCGGCCTGAGTACTTGTGGTTTAAAAGGCGTTGTTTTGTCTGGCAGTCCAAAACTTTTTCCTGCGCCCCATAAGGGCCCGCTCAAGTTTGTGTTGAACCCGGCTCTCGGTGCCAGTAGATCCAACGGCCGAATTTTGCCTACTAGTGGCCCAGCATTGTGAAAAATTTGTTCCTGCCCTGTACACATCTCCGAAAAAGTTGCAAGTACCACAGGGTTTGGGACATAATTTGGAATTTACTGTCTGAGCTTAGGCTAGTTTTAGATAATTACTGTCAGCTTTTAGAGGCATGAATAAATTGGGACAAGTCTACTTATTTCCTCCCCCCTCCCTACACCATTGCAGTGCAATGGGGTCTCAAGGAAGTTCCTGTTGGTTTTTCAGAACGCCTCCTGGGTGTTCAAGGAGCCCTTACAGACTGTACAGCAGACCAAGATAAAATCCTGCAGGGGAAAATTTCGTCCAGAATCATTGGTTGGATAAGGAACCATAAACTCTCCCTTTTTGGGAGAGCAATGGTCCTGTCATCTGCTGCCTTTCTCACCTCTGTGGTACCCCCTAGTGCTTCACTGGCTTGGGGACGATGCTTATTCTGCGATAAAAAGGGTGGCAGCCAGATATCTGTGGAAACCGGCAGCAAATGAAGATCAAGCGTACATGGCCAATGTGGCCTGGGAGACCATAACACAGCCAAGAGCGCAAGGAGGTCTGTGGATACTCGACCCAAAAGAGCAAAACATTGCTCTCCCAAGGAAATGGCTAGTGAAAGCAATGCTGGAAAACACAGGAAATAAACTCTGGGTTAAATTCGCGGAGTTTATCTTCAAGAGAGATTGGTCCCTGGAGGAGGATGATCATGTCTGGGTGTGTCTACTCCAATCTGATATGCTGAGACGGAAAGTGAAGTCGAGAGTCTGTTCTGGTTTACTCAGAGCATGGCCGAAGATCAGACCAATAGCCCTTGAAAGAGCCAGTCTCCAAATCTGAGATAGCAAGTCAGATGCTGTTTGATAATGAGCTGATAAAAACAGAAGCAAGAACCGCTTTCGGTTCGACAGAGAAAGCAGGGAACTTTGGAAGATCTTGGATTGAAAAGGGAGTATTGCAAGTGAAGCATATATGGGATGAGCAGCACGGCCAGCACCTGACATGGAGATCTCAGGAGGAAATGCGCAAAAGATTACCCAGACTGCATTCAGTAGAAGCGAAAACACAGCTATTCTTAAAGCCGTACCAGGGCACTGGGAGAGCACCCTCAAGAAGGATACAGATCATGGCCAAGGCACATAGCCCGTGGATCCTACGGTCTCCAAGACAGAACAGGTATTCAGAATACTTGGTCCTGAACTTGGCCATGGAACAAAGGTGGAACAGTGGAGGGTGGGAAAAAGCGGGAGTACGGGAAGTGAAATTACCTTAGAAAAGGAGAAAGTCGTATTGTCAACAACAGACCTGGTGGAAGTAAAGGTATGGGAGGCGAAAACCAAAGGCACACGTACGGGAGAACTGCTGCTTAATAGGGCCATAGACTACAGAGTCGACCCTGTCCTGTTTGGCTGGACTGTAGAAGCGGACAAAAAGGTCCCTCCTTTCAAGTACGAAACTAAAGTGGGTGTGGCCACACGGAGGCTGGCAAAAGTACGACCTTTGGAGGTGGCATGACACCGCTTTCATAGAAGCCAAGGTGACTCGGCATCTCCGCCTGATTTTCTCAATCTCTGGCAAGATTTGAAAGGAATACCGTCCCAGCGTCAGGCAAGCTTGATGTGGACACAGTCGTTGCTCGTAACTACTTCTGCACTGTGGCTACAGTCTACAGTCAACGGGGCAATGGAGCTGAATGCCACCTGTCTACCGTGTAACTACATCAGGATCTGCTAAGCGTACAGAAGGATGGGGATATGCAGCATTGGTTTGCAGAGGTATTTTGATGGAGATAATATGGAAAGCAGGCAATGAGCAAGTTTTCAGAAATGTGAAGATGCCTATACAGCAGCAGTTAACAATGGTTAAAGGGGTAACGTTGCTTGTCTATCCAGGTGGACTGGAAACGATCCAGACAGAAGGCTCAGGGAAAGGGAAGGTATTGGTTTGTGAAAACTTGGACTTTGAAGATCGCTCTGGCGAGGATTAGCCCTGAAGATCAACTTTGGATAGCTCCTTGGTTATGCGACAAGGCCTGTGGAGAGAGGGATCGTTCTTAAGTCCCGGGCCTTCTTGGTTTCTCTCGATTTATATTGAGAGATTTGGTTCAATAGGACAGAACCTCAGAATCAGGAATTTTGGTGGGACAAATTTCAGAAACAACAACAACAACAACAACAACAACAACAACAACAACAACAACAACAAAATAAAAATAAAAAAATAAAATCAGAAACAGTAATATGGGTGAAAGGATATTGTAGCCTACCCCCCCGCCTTCAAATTCTATTTTAAAATAGGATAGGATAAGGGGAGGAGAGGAACAGTATTCCACTCAGAGGAGAACATTATAAGATATGCCTAATTTAGAGGCCAGCCCCTTTTTTGAAGAATTTTGGAGGTAATTTTGGTATGGGACACAGGACCCGATTTCCAGGAGCCTACAGCTGAGTAACGGCCCGAGCATGTTCTGTACCGGGTTTTATTGTCGGGTTGTTTTCCCGGGCCCCTGTCCCTGATTTGGAATGAAATTTGATAAGAAAGGAAAAAAAAAAAAAAAGTGGAATTTACATGTGGCACAACAGAGTGAGATCGTTTCCAGATTTCAGTTTTTCATAGAATTCAGTTTTCTTATCAAACAACCCCGAAGCAACAGGCACTGCCTAGAGACGCATCATCATATCCAAGGTTTATTCTCTAAATAAGGAACAAAAGAGCATCTCTTGGCCTGTCCTAGTGGTCACTTATTACAAAAGAGTTTTTTCTCTTTGAAAATCCTGGAAGTTCATCCGTACGATGACTGCGTGAAGTCGTTTCCATCAGATTACGGGCCTCAAAAGAAGAATCTCAAAATAGTTGAGTCTGCTTTTGAAGAGAGGCTACAGGGGCTTTTGAAGGTTCATATTGGAAACGAAAAGGGTTATGTTGCTCCATGGTATACACTTGTCACTGTAGATGAACAAGTACAGAGTTCCCATCGTACCCTGATCACATGATGCAACACTGTTCTGCAGCATTCTTGGACCCTTGTAATGGAAAAAGTACTTCATGGGGGCTTACCCCCAATACTTTTTTTTTTTTTTTTTTTTTTTTTTGAACCCACAATACTTTTCCCAGCCAATTTTCTCCAACGTGCACATCAATGTCAGGCGTGATGTGCTGCCCTTGTGCAGGCCTATCCGGCTTGCACGGTGGTTAGGTACTGGTGGTACTGGTGGTTTAACCGCGATGGTTAGGCCCCATACTGGTGGTACTGGTGGTTTAACCGCGGTGGGTAGGCCCCATAGTGGTAGTACATGGGTTTAACCGGGGTGGTTAGGCCCCATAGTGGTGGTACTGGTGGTTTAACAGTGGCGGTTAGGTACTGGGGGTTTAACCGCTGCAACTAACCGCAGTGGCTTTAGGCGCCGGACATGGGCAGCCTTGGTTGCGTTTTTCGCCCTTTGGAAGTTGTGGTGAGGGGCCCGCAGCCGATATATTGGAAAGGTATGTTGAGAGGTGTCCAGGAATTATGGGTTTCCAGAGGCACTCTCGAAACTCGTATTTCTCTGAGGCTGCAACAGGCCAAACAAAAATTCTTTTTAAAAGCTGTCTTCTCCTCATGCGGGGACAGCCATACATTTTTCTCTCACCTCACATATCTTTTAACTGGCGTTCTGCCATTTCATCATGGAACATATCTTTCTTTTCAGAACCTACACTACTCCTAAGGCTATACAGGGGACCCATGCAAGCATTTAAGCCACTAGTACCTTTCCCTGTCTGAAAAACAAATATTTGTAACTAACCGAGCATGGGTGGCTTAGGTCGCGTTTTCGCCCTTTGAAAGTTGTGGTGAGGGGCCCACAGCCGATATATGGGAAAGGTACTGGTGGATGAAACCTCTTAGCACCCACATTTTAGGGGGCTAAGGGGGGTAATCTGACTGGGATCGCAACCAGGCTATTCTTTTTGTCTTTGTCCGTTACAAACAAGAGCAACCCTCATGTATATGAGCTGGCTGCTTCGCAGCGAATAGCCTAAGAGCCTCGCCACACTAGCATACACTGTACAATTTGTAGTGTTAGGTCACAGCTCCACTAACTCAACATGTAGGACTCCAGTAATATGAAGGACTCCACATTGTCGTAGAATCCCCAGACTGCATCCACCTTTTCTTGTAGTGTCCTCCTCGTCGGTCTACTCATGATGAGCGCCCAAATTCGGAGAGGGAACCTGGAGTCTGAGTGGGCAATCAGGGCTTTCACCTGTCTTTTTGTGCTCTCGAGAGCTGGAGAGTGCAGCTTTTTTGAAGTAAGTGGAGAGATGATGCAGTCTTCGGCTTTTTTTCTTCTTTCTATCCACACGGTCGTAGAATCCCGAGACTGCATCCGCCTTTTCTTGTAGAGTCCTCTTCGTCAGTTTTATCCATGATGAGCGCCCAAAATTTGGAGAGTGAACCTGGAGTCTGGGTGGAAAATGGGAATTAGACATCCCTAATGTGGGGTTGAAGGGGGGGGGAGTAGGGCGAGGTGCAGTCACTGGCCATAGTGTTCAGCACTAGCACCGCCGGTTTCCCCCTTGCCAATCCCTGCCCATCCCCCCATCACCGTGATGAGGGGCTTGTACGTGATGAGCGGCTGGTACAGCATCATTCTCGCACCACCCCCGTGGTGTGGAGCAAACCTACCCCTTGGGCTGAGGAGGGATCCAGTGTGTTCATCCGTACTCTGCGAGTAGCGAGAGGATGAGACGAGGGAAAATGTACATAAAGAGAAAAGAAAACAAAAAAAGAGAGAAAGAGAGAATGAGAAAAACAAAAAAAGAAAGAATATGAGACCGTCGGTATCCCATCCGGCCGTTACAAACAATTACATACATTATGAATCTGAATTGCTTCCGACCGACAGCATGAGGGCATACTCACACTAGCACTATCTTAAATGCATCTGACCGCATTTTAGGCCGAACGGGTATGCATCTGACCGCAATTACATCCCGAATAAGGAAAAAAGTGCTGGTGTGAGTCGGACGAGAGAAAGTACGTGTATGCATCTGACCGCAATTACATCCCGAAATAAGGAAAAAAGTGCGCATTTGATCGGCATCGGACCTCGCTCCACTACTCTCCACATGCGGAAAACGAGTTTGAATCTTCCGCTAGAACATGGAAAGATACGCATCCCAAAAAAAAAAAAAAAACAAAAAAAAAAAGAAGAAAGAAAGATACGCCGCCATAATTTTTGTCTTTTGTGCATGTCGACAGTGGTGAACTGAGGCCAATCTTTTTTTTATATGCGTGTCATCCTTGCGCAGGGCCCATGCTAATCTTCTCTGTATCGTTCCAATATTAACATATGTCCCGAAGGACAGTGGTGAACTGAGGCCAATCGATCCTCCTTTCAAGGAAGAACACAGATAAATAAATTAATTAATTAAAATTAAAAAAAAAACCACACACACAAAAATCAATGCGTACTTTTCTACACAGTAGCCAGTCTTAGGGCATACTCACACTAGGGTCTAATTCTTAAAATCGCAAAATCTGATGTCGTTTTGCAGTCACACTTTCCCCCGACCCCCAGCAAAATCACAAATAGTATAGTATTTGTCAGCGGCCTGCTGGCCCGCTGGGCCTCGGGGTTCAGCAAATTGCGAGGACCTCTAGAGGTCCTCGCAAATTGGCATTTAATAACTCGCTCCCAAACAAATCCACTGGAAAAAAAGGAAGAAAATGCCACTGAAGGTGAATAAGAAAAGGTGATTCGAGGCGCGCTGACAGTAAACCTCTCGGTTACGAATTAGCCTTTTTTCAAAAAAAATTAAAAAATAAAATAAAAACTCTCGGTTACTCCCAACTCCCGCAGCATTTCTCACGTCATCTTTATCTTTAAATATTAATTAGCACCCCTTCCAGTCGAACCGGACGAGTGTGTGTGTGTGTGTGTGTGTGTGTGTGTGTGTGTGTGTGTGTGTGTGTGTGTGTGTGTGTGTAGGTGTGTCTGGAGACTCTCTCTCTCTCTCGCTCGCTCTATGTGTGCGTCTCTCTGGATGTAAAGATAGACACACACACACACACACACACACACACACACACACACACACACACACACAGAGAGAGAGAGAGAGAGAGAGAGAGAGAGAGAGAGAGAGANAGAGAGAGAGAGAGAGAGAGAGAGAGAGAGAGAGAGAGAGAGAGAGAGAGAGAGAGAGATTTCATAACAGCCGCCACAAGGTGATTTTTTAAACTAAAAACAACCTAATCGGATTTTATTTATTATTATTTTTTTTTTTGAACCGTAAATGGAGTTAACTTAGTGGAAAATTAATCTCAATTTCGGGTTTAATTTTAACGTACCCAGAAACCCGTATTTCAAACTAAAGGGGTGACTGAGGAGCAGTTTCCCCAAAACAGAAAAAAGACCGCCACTGTCAGGAAGCGTCCATCGGCGTCCATAGCTGCCTACGTCGGCCTTTCACCTGCATCCATGATACCGATCACACCGAGCTCTCCTATCAGTACCCCACCCATCATCAGCCATCTTTTCTTCCACACTCCATGTACAACAGCCCATCACCGTTCCACCCCCCCTTCTTGTCTCCTCCTCGCTGATCGGCGACAAAGAAGATCCCTCCTCCTCCTTTGCACTGCCAATGTTCCGATACCCTCCTTCACCCCGCCTGGCCGCCATTTATCGTCTTGAACGGCTTTCATGATCGCGTCTTCCCGCGCAAAATAGAACGCGCGGATTAAAGCTAGGTATTTGGGGCACCTTTGAGTCTAGGTACTGACTGCGGTAATGACCGTCCCTCGCCACGTGGTATTGCGTGGACGACCGTAGCGTTGCTCATTCTACCCTCACAGCCTGTCACCACCCCATCTTCTTTCGCTTTTTACAAGCTACGTAGTCATGCAAAAAAAACAGAAGCTACGTAGTCATGCAAAAAAACAAAGGCTACGTAGTCATGCAAAAAAACAAAAGCTACGTAGTCATGCAAAAAAACAAAAGCTACGTAGTCATGCAAAAAACAAAAGCTACTAGTCATGCAAAAAAAAGAGTGCGTGGTCAGAGGTCGCTGCATCGTCGCCACCGGCTTCTCATCTGCATCAGCCATGCGGACGCGATGTCTCAACTCTGAGCCGCCACGGAACTCCATTGTGTGCCGCTCTCTCTCTCTCTCTCTCTCTCTCTCTCTCTCTCTCTCTCTCTCTCTCTCTCTTGTCAACCGATGTTCGCGCTGTTCAGCAGGCCGGCGATGGCGCCAGCTAATGTGCACATAGCCGGCCGAGACTCGTAGTTATCCGCAAGGCATTCGGCTGCCAAGCGCAAAGTCTCCATCACGATGTGCTCAAGGGCAAGTCTCGCCGCCTCATCCCTCAAGCAGGGATCCAGAAAATCGGACAGCATTATGCCTGCTTGGCCCCCATGGCGATTTACAAGAAGAGCCTTTGCCCAGTTCACGAGAGTCAGCCAGCCGACTCCAGACGGTGCGAGCGACACCGCCTTCCTCCCCGTGAGCAGCTCCAGCAGGATCACGCCGAAAGCGTAAACGTCCATCTTCTCGGAGACAATCCCTGACCGCACGTACTCGGGTGCCATGTATCCGAACGTTCCTGCCATATGAGAGCTCTTCACCACCGTCTCGTGTTCTCTCCCAAACACCCTCTCTCCGATGGTAGCGAGGCCGAAATCCGCCACGACGACGCGGAGCTTCTCCCCCGCGCCATCGCCCAGAAGCACGTTGCTGCTCTTTATGTCCCGGTGGATGATCGGAGGGTCAGCTCCATCGTGAAGATAGGCGAGCCCTTTGGCAATCTGGAGGGCGATGCACATCCGCTCGACCAGCGTCAATGCTGGGAGAAGGGGTTTACCGGGAACGGCTTTCTCTCCGTCGTGAAGCCGAGCGTACAGACTGCCACCTGGAAAGTAGGGGTACACAAGGATGGACCTCTTCCCCTCGTCGCAGTACCCGATCAATCTGACGAGATTGGCATGATGGAGTCGACTGAGAGTGTTCACTTCCGCCTCGAACATGCTGCGCTTGGCGGGGGTAAGCTCCCCCGACATCAGCTTGATTGCCACTTGCTGATTTCCGCCGATCAAACCCCAGTAGACGTCACCGAAAGCCCCCCTGTCCCCAATCCGAAGGCTTTGGCGGAATCCATCCGTGCAATGCGAAAGCACTGCGAGCGGAAAGCGCTGCACTTCGACTGGCTTAGGCTCCCCACCCCCACCCCCACCCCCACCCCCGTGCCCGACCCCTCCCGTGCCTTCCCCCCCTGACACACCCCCGGTTGTCGCTATCGCCGTTGTTGGTGGTGGGGGGGTCCCTGTCATTCGTGGAAGAGATTTCGACCTTCCGATGCATACGTCATGCCCCCGGCAGGCTTTGCACGCGAAGTACGCCACGCAGATGACACTGCAAACGAGCGCAAGGCTGGACAGGGGCAACCCCACGACAAGCGCAAGATTGTGAGACTGAGAGGAAGAAGAAGTCTTGGACTGCCTTTTGTCGAGACCTTGCGATTCAGGAGGAGGACTGCTTTCCGTATAAGACTGAGGAGACGGAGAGATGGAGGAGGGGGAGGATAGAGAACTGGGGGGGGAGGAGGAGGGAGAGAGAGACTCTGGGGTAGCAGGAGGAGGAGGAGGAGGAGGAGGAGGAGGAGTTTCGTCTTCTGTCGTCGACGCAGCATGTGCGCAAGCATGCAGTGCCGATCTGTTAAGTTTGAGCGCCCACAAGGCGCCATCGCTGGTGGAAACGTACAAGAGCAGCTCGCCGCCGTATTCATGAAGCGCCACCGCGCGCACGCCTTCGCTAGCGTGTTTGGCGACCGTGACCACTTGGCGCGCAGTGCTGCATGGCGAGTCTAGCTTTAACCAGCGCAGGAGGCCGTTATTGAAGTCGGCGGCAAATACGTTGCAGCCATCGGCAGTCGTGACGGTACCAAGCACCGAGCCGAAGGATGCACTAAGCCCATCGCCATCGTCAGACCCATGCAGCTCAGAGCCTGCGACAAGAGTGGCAGCGGACGACGAGGAGGAGGTCAGCGGATCGATTCCCCACACTCGGTCCCCGAATTCGTCTCGGACATACAAACACCTCCCATCAGCAACGAAACTCTGCCTCCCAAAGTTTGCGTTGAGCATACTCGTAAACTGTCTGACTGTATTCCATTCGCCGGGATTGATGGGGAGTCCCGACTCCCCCACGGCGGCGGAGAGGATCCGACAAGGTACAACTCCATCTGCGAGGAAAAGGTGTGTACTATTCGGGTTCAAGCTAAGGCCGCCATCCACTGGGGAGATGACGGACACTCGGCTGCCATTGCTCGTTGAGATGGACGCCAAGGACGGCGCACTCACTCCGTTTGTCGCCCTAGTCGATACGATAAGGTACGCTTCATTTGCTGTGACATCCATGCCCGAAAGGCTGGCCATTGAAGCGTTGGCATCATTTGAAGCGGTAAGGATGAACCCCCTGGATAAGGCCGGACCTTGAGCTTCGGTATCTGGCCACCAATAGGTGATCAATTCATCCTCCGCGAGGGTTTTCGATCCTTGATGGACCTCTTCCAGATCAGCTTTCCTGATGGAGAAGCGTTGAGGCCTTAATTCATTGTCTATGATACAATACTCATAGAGAATGTAGTAAATCTTAGACGAGTTGGAAACAGTCAATATGTCGTACATCACCGTATAACATAACCTCTGATTGGAATCGTCATTGGGTCCGTATGGGAGAAAGGGATTCACGGGCGATTGCAGGAGCACGATTCCGCCAGAAGTGATTAGTGTGTCATTCAGCAGGGTCAACGTGGAGGAGGACGGCTGCGTCTCTGACAAACCTGGTTCCGTCGACGCCATAGCCAAGCTAGGGTTCGCCTGAAGGAGGCGAGACGACAGTTTACCGTCGGCGGCGGGAGCAGTCGTGGAAGTCGACGCCATAGCCAAGCTAGGCTTAGCCTGAGGGAGCCCCCGAAAAGCTAGTTCACCTCCAGCGGGGCCGGAGGTGGACGTGGGAGAATGGCCCTCGAGGGCGACCGGTCGCCCGCTCTCGGTCGCCCCGGCAGTGCAGATCGCAGACATAATGGCTAACGAAACTGACCACGCAACTAGATGACGAAAGCGAGGAGGAGAGCGGGAGAAGAAGACAGACACGGAAGGGAAATTACACACCTGCCCCTGCCATGCATAGTGGTAGTTCGACC
This sequence comes from Chara braunii, assembly GCA_003427395.1. Taxonomy (NCBI): domain Eukaryota; kingdom Viridiplantae; phylum Streptophyta; class Charophyceae; order Charales; family Characeae; genus Chara; species Chara braunii. The sequence continues at coordinate 706,786 of BFEA01000264.1, read as the reverse complement.
GCTTCAAACACGCCATGAAGTCCACCATAGCCGCCCCTGTCCCCCTAGCCGCCATCGCCGCCATCGCTGCCAAACGAGATAAAGACAGGTGGGCTTATCGAAAGAAGGACATGGCTCAGGCACGCAGAAGGACGAACATCTGTGCAGCTACCGTCGACAGCGAGGGGAGACGACGACGGAGAAACGTAATCGAAGGAAGGACATGGCTACAGACGGGTGCAGAGAGAGAGGGGCAATTACACAATTACCATGCAACATTCAACAGCTCCGCGTAATCGAAGAGAATCGCCTCAAAAAAAAAAAAAAAAAAAAAAAAAAGGGAGAAGAAGAAGAAGAAGAAGAATTACGTACAACTGCACACGTGCGAGCCGACAACCAGAAACAACCGAATCCCCGCCTCGAACACTAGAGATGGTAAGCTGACCAAGTCACCCGTCAGATAAGGACACGTCAGCGTTCGGACCCACCAAAAAAAAACAGAACCCGACTAAACCTTCCTAAGTTTGGACCCATTTCTCCCCGAACGGGGAGGTTGTATGACTTCTCCCAATTGTTTTTTTGTAGAAGAGAGTTCTGTGGGTGGTAGGCAACCCGGGGCAAGGTCCCACTTGCACAGATTACGAGATTCTGACCGTTGATCTGCGCTATCTACGGTCAATATCCCATAATTCGTGTAAGTGGGACCTAGCCCCCGGAAGGAGGACCTACTCCCCGAGGTAGCGATGCTTGCAGGGGTCCCCTGTATAGGCTTAGGAGTAGTACCGGTAGGACGTAGATAGTGAGAGGTGAAAGTGATAGAAGAATATAGAGAAAAAATCATTCTCCACTACTGACAGTTGGTTACGGAGAACAACGGCCAGAAACAGAGAATATAGGCAAATGTTCTTGTTTTTTTTTTTTTTTTTTTTTTTTTTTTTTTTAAGGCGTGATCACAACTGTCTATATTCTTCTCTCAACTTCTGTTTCCTTTGCCTTCCACAACCTACTCCTAAGACTATCTAGAGGGGACCCCTGCAAGCATAGTCTTTCCTCTCTCTGTGAAGGGGAGATTTCATGTTGCCCCTTGCCCCTAATGGTTAGGGTATAGGGTTGGGGCCGCCAGTGGGGGTCTGGCTAACACAAAGACCGAGACCTGCCAGTAGCTGTGCCTCCCTTTCTCATG
>BFEA01000264.1:687458-697990 GCA_003427395.1 Chara braunii | reverse complement strand
GAGAGAGAGAGAGAGAGAGAGAGAGAGAGAGAGAGAGAAAGAGAGAGAGATTACCTTAGTTACCTCTCTAGCGAACGGTGAGCACTTGGTATTGAGCAAGGGACGCTGGGAGCTGGGTAATGGCGCTTGTCCTGATGAGGCTCGCCACAATGGGCACTGGGTAATGACGCTTGTTCCGACGTCGAATATTAATAGTCGGCGGAGGGTGCTGGGTAATATGCAGGCCACTTTGGCGAACGAGAAAATTGGAAAAAGTACCGGCCTCTTTTCTCACTGAAATTGGACCTGTGCTATTTAAGCTGAAAGCTTTACTGGGTACCGGCCTAGTTTGCTTGCCCTGTGAATCCTGCGGGTACCAGTCTTTCAGGGTTTTCTACTGGGCTCACACACTCCAATTATATTCTTTGTGTGTGCTCCGTTTCGTTTGCCCTCAGAGAGAGAGAGAGAGAGAGAGAGAGAGAGAGAGAGAGAGAGAGAGAGAGAGAGAGAGAGAGAGAGAGAGAGAGAGACCGCAAATTCATATCATATTTAGTGCTATCAGTTTCATCCCTTCAATTATAGTTCAATTTCAGTAAGTTCTCTGAAATCAGTTTTCAACCCTTCGAGTTCAATTCAGTTTATAATAGGTTCAGTTCAACCTCAGCGGATTCAGTTTCAAATCAACGAGTTCAGCTCAACATTGATTTCAGATCCGAGTGTGGCTTATAGGGAAAACTTCAGTTCAATTGTTAGTTCAACTCTCAGTTCAGTTTCAGTAAATTCGATCGTGTCTCATTTTCAGTGAGTCCAATCTCGGTGAATAAATCATTAAGCTAAGTTTAGTCCAAGTTATCAGGATTTGCTCTCGGCAGACTGTGTTTCCAAGGGATGTAGTCAAATCACAGCGGACAGTTCCGGTGGCTGCAATGACAATGTTGGCCACAACGGGAGGTTCCGGTGGTAGCAGCAATGATGCTGGTCACATCAGACAGTCTCGGTGACAACAACAATAGTGTTAGTCGTAGCGGGCTCTCCTAGTGACAGCAACGACAACACAATGATTGTCATCAGTATTCAATAAGATCAATCATGTGACAAGTAAGTAGTCCTCATATCAGTAGAGCACAGCGAACTCAAGAGAGCATCTCCTTGAGCATGACAAATATCTCGAACAGAACAGACTCATAAGCCGAGCACAGTCATCAACTACAGACCGCAACAAACCTTTTCTCAAGTATAGGTCAACATCATGAGGACTTGCTCAAGGACCACTGGACAATATGCTAACTATTTTCGGACCCCTGAGTATGATATGATCTTCAGAGAGGAGAGAGAGAGCTCATTACAGAGACAATAGTTTTACGTTTCGTCCGTTCCTTTTGTGGTCTTGATGCGATAAAGAGCTCTCCTCTTCTCTCATATGATCGCTGACCTTGTTGTGTCGAGTTGGTCTTGAGTCTTGCCTTGTGATCTCGTTTGAGTCCTTATCTGTCTTGTCACAATTCTCAAATTCCAAATCGGCAAACTTGATACGTCCATGACTTAATTAAATTTTATAATTATTATTTGCATGATATTTATTGTTCCGAACCAAAATAAAAGATTCCTAAAACTGAGGACCGGTGAAGACCGCAATTGAAGGGTCTCGCTCGAAGCCGGACACACACAACAGGAAGGGATTTGCTCTAATTAATTAATTTTATTTATTGCTACCGACGTCAAAATCCTGCATGACAGCCTCTTAAGTTTCCGTTCACCATAAGTGGTCCGACTGGAAAAAGTGCGACAGCGGCCCAGTCTCTATTTGGAGTCGCCTTCTTCCCTTTTCTGGTTGTACCCATCGCCACAGATTCCAAATGGTCTTTGAGCTTTGTCCCCTATTGCGCTTTCTCTCCAGCTCCATCGTTACCACTCAACCTCTCTAATTGTTGTTGTAACTTGATCACCTCCATCTCTGCATTGGCCTTCTTCTTTTTCAACATTTCTACCTCCACAAAATCAGCCCTACGCATACTCTACAGTTTCCTGTACTCGCACTTCCATCAGTCTCTCTCCTGAACGTATTTGTTTGTCCACTTAGGCTTGGGTGTACCTCTCTCGTTCGTACTAGGCGTAGTGACAACAATATTGTCACGCTTGTTCTCAGGCCTCATCCTTCCATCTCAATGTCTCTTGTTGCAGATCCGCTATCTGTCGTTTGAGACTTGCCACCTCTTGCTCCTTAACTTCAGATTCGCGAAGCTGCTCAATCTCGTGTTTGACGGCGAAAATCTCATCATCCCGACTCCCTTTGTCCAATACCTGCTTGCGCAGTTCCAAAATTTTTGTCTCCAATTTCTTCGCCTTATCATCTTCCTTTCAACCAACAATGCTTTCCTTAAGTCGTCATTCTTCCTTCTTAATCGAGTGATCTCACCGTCGTCCCTTGTTCTACATCCCACCTCCTTCTGGTCTTTAATTGTTATTTTCAAACATACCTGGTCCAATCTCTTCTCAATTCTATCACCCATTTTTTGCTCCCACTGTTCCCTTTCTTTCTTTCACTGCTCCGTCCTCTCCTCCTCCTCCTTAATCATTTTTTGTCGCTACTCTTCCTCCTTCTACTTGGTTTCCTTAAATTTTCTTTATCTTCCAAATACTTGTTGTATATTGTGTCAGGTCTGTGTCGATCTGATTTACAAAAAACCAACCTCTGTTGTCCACGGTGGTGGTAACCATTGTTTTGGCACCCTACACCGTGAACTACAGGTCCTTGTTAATTAGTCGTGGGTGCAACAATCATTGAGTTACCATTCGTCGCCAGGTCTGGTAGCGCCAACAAGGGTTGCCCGGTAGGAATCGCGTTTGCGTCTGTTGCAGGTGGGCGATAGCCCTCGGTCCGCTGCGGACATTCACGATAGAAGTGGTGCAGAGAACGACACGTAAAGCAACCCCTAGGTGGGAGAGGAGCAACCATGTCGCAAAGTTTTAGCAAGGAGGAAATATGTACGTGTTAAGATCAAGCACAAGAGCAACTATCAAGAAAACCCAAATGATCAGGGTCAGTTTTATCAGCAAACAAACAAGCCACACTCCTGTAGTATAATCCCTATAGGGGTTACGACGTTGAAATGATGGTTGAAGTATTTCGTGCATCCATACAAGCTTCATAACAAAACCCCTGTCGTTAAGGTTCGGCAAAACCTAAATCAACCATTCATGATGCAAATCGATAAACGAAGACGATCGAAGATACATAAGAGACCAAAGCATACACGAAAGAACATCAGAGAGTAAAGAGAACAAGCTTGAAGAAAGAGAAGGATAGAGAGAGAAAAAGAGAGAAGAGGGGGGGAAAGAGGGGAAGGAAAAAACATGTTGACATGTTGCTAACGATGAAAAAAACAAACACAACAGGATGGGCTATTCATGAAGAACTACCCATCAGGCTCGAACCGAGATAGACGACATGCCGATAAACGTGTAATACATGTCGAGCTGGTTGGCAATGGACCCTACATGTTTCATTTGGCCGCCAGTGCCAGACTCTTCAGGGGTCCTCTACGTCATAAATTGATGATGGAACCAACGTGGTCAATTCGTGCATCCATACAAGCTTCGAAAAAAAACACCGGTCGTTAAAGTTCGACAAAGCCTAAATCAACCATTTATGATGCAAAACGATATACGAAGACGATCAAAGATACATGAGAAACCAAAGCACACACGAAAGAACACCAGAGAGTAAAGGCAACAAGATTGAAGAAGAAGAAGTATAGAGAGAGAAAGAGAGAGAAGAGGGCGGGAAAGAGGGGAAGGAAAAGACATGTTGACACGCTGCTAAAGATAAAAAAAAAAACACGACAGGATGGGTTATTCATGAAGAACTACCCATCGGGCTCGAACCGAGATAGGTGACATGCCGATAAACGTGTGATACATATCGAGCTGGTTGGCGATGGACCCTACATGTTTCATTCGGCCGCCAGCGTCGGACTCTTCAGGGTCTTCTGCATCACGAATTGATGATGGAACCAGCGTGGTCAATCCTTAAGTAAATGGGTCTAACTTGTCAGTAACCATAAGATAGACTTACAAAACGCGACTCGTTATTACCTAGCTTGGATCTCGAATGGGGCCCCGTTAATCCTTAGGAGCCGTCAACTAGTAACCTGCTCATTGACCTGTCCATTGACCCCGTTTGCTTGGAGACCCAATTATTCAAAACAAAAGTCACGGGCTCCGTGACCCTCTAGTATTGCCGCGCCAGTTCGCACACTCAACTTAGCGGCCTGGAGGTTAGCGCAGCCCCTTCGTACCCCTGGGCCCCCTGCGTACTTCATCATTAGAATTGCAAGGTGCGGGGTGGGGCACATCCTACCCTCATCAAACATTCAGTCAAATTCTGCCAAATTCCCGCAAACTTAAACCACCAATACTTGGCCCATACATCGGCCGCGGGGCTTTCCCGTTAACGCGCCGCGATTTGTGGGGTTCGGCAAAGGCTTGGCATGGCAATGGGGGAGGGAGTTGGTGGCCCCACGGAAACGGGGCAAAAGGACTGAAAGATGTCTTGGTGGTGTGCAATGTGGAAACGTGTGGGAGGGAAAGACAAAAAAGAAAAGAAGCGGGAACGTGAGAAAAGAGAAACGGAGTGTCCTTTTTATTTCCTTTTTTTTTTTTATTAGAAGCATACTCGTTTTTTTTTGTTTTGTTTTTTTTTTTCCCGTTTCTGATAAGTGTCTGCCAGCCCTTCCATCTTTAGGGCTTAATTGTAATGTTGCCACTTTCCAAAATGTATCTGGCTTCACTTTTGCGCCGTGCTAGATGAATCAAAGTGCAATCACGGTCAGAGTTTTTTTTTTTTTCAAAGGGCGATGGCCTTGAGGTATTATTATCAGACTAACCAACCTAGGTAAATTCAATATTGTGTCTAATCTGACATCGGGTGGCCTTGCCGTCAGGAAACCCCCAATGGGGGACATTGGCTAGGGGACAGCCGGTAGCAGAGGGACCGAGCATCATCAGAGTGGCCTGTCGCTGTGCCTCCCCGATTAACCCTCCCCCTATGTTGTTGTTGTTGTTGTAGTGTTTTTTTTTTTTTTTTTTTTTTTTTTTTTTTTTTTTATTTCAAAAAGGCTCCAATCTATTCATGGGAAGCAGCACGTGCTGGGAACCGGGCCCAGCGTCCCATATGAAAATTTACATAGACTTTGAAAGTTGACATCCGGGGCCATTACCCTGCTTGGTTAAGAAAAAATTGGGGTTACTTAAGAAATTACTACGACAGACTTCAAAATTAGGCAAAATTCGAAAAACGACTCAGGAACCCCCCATCCATCCTCTTGACCTCACTCCGGAAGGACTTACTGTTGCAGAGCCACCATCTCCGCTGCTGTTGTACCCTATTTCCATCCTACCAGCTAGCCCCTTCACTAGTAGGACGTTTGATATCCCACCATCTCTGCTTTTGAAAACCCCACACACCCTTTTTTGTTTTTTGACCAAAATCATATGTACAATTCGGAAAAAGACTCAGACACCACCAATCAATTCCTTGTTCCCCACTCCGATAAGGCTTACTTCAGCAGAGTCACCATCTCCGCTGCAGCTATACCCTACTCCCATCCTACCAACTAACCCCCTCACTACTAGGACACGTGATATCCTTCTCTTACTCGCCTCGATTTTTTTTTTGCAATACCGGGGTCATTACCCAGCTTCAGCTGAAAAAATGTCTGAGAGAACTTAGAGTAATTCAGGAAGTATGGAAGTAGACCGCAAAGGTCCTTCAAATGCTCCCAAACCCTCGAAATCCATAGCAAAACCTTCCAAAATTCTCCAACCCTGTCTTACTCCTTGTCGAGCTCTTCCAGGCCTCACACCCCCACTTCCAGTTGGGTTACAGGGCAACACAACTTACCCCAGCTCCGACCAGTGTCGTCCCAGCAGCAACCCTTGGTTGTCCCGTGGAATGCCTACCCCAAAGCATCCCCAGATCTTTCTACCAGGCCTCACGCTCCTGCATCAGCAGGTTACAGGGCAACACCCCAACACCGGTAAGCGTCATTCTGGCATCGAACAACCACAGATCACAGAGTGTTACAACATCGAAGTCACCTAAGACAAGTTGCTAAGAGCCCCCAGAGTCCTAAAACATTCTTAAGGCCACCAAACAACCAACGTTTTTTCAAGAGCATTCATAAGAAGAAAAAAAACAATGAAAAACAGAAAGACGAAAATCAGGAATAGAGTCACTAACAATCCAACTCAGACCCTCGCTGCAGACGAGAAACCGCAGCTCAGACTTTCATTCCTCGTACTAGAAATTGTAAGTTCTCATGCCCCCCAACAGAAGAATTCCCACGAGAAACGAACGTTGAAAAAACATTCTATAAAAAAAAAAATCCTTTATATTTATAAATTAGCATTCCTATGTTCGTCCAATTCAAAAATTTCCAATTTTATTTGATAAGTTACCGTCTAAATATGAGTTTTCTCTTCCAACTACATCTATTTGTTCAAGATGGAATGAAACTCTGGACGAGTTTATGAAATGTTTTAATTAAAATTTCATTCTACTACAACAAATATCTTCAAATTTAGATTAAATTAACTTATTTATGATTGAAAATCTTTAATTAGAAGGACAATCCAATTAAAATATTTCACGAGCTCGTTCAGATTCTCATTCCATCTCTAGCATGCAGTTCAAATAAGAAGGGATACCCTATTCCTGGAAGGAAAGTTTTCAAGTAAGAAGGAAAATTTTAAAATTAGCATGACATTTTTAAGATGAAATGGAAATTTAAAATTTAGAATGTAATTTCAATATAGAATGATTATTTAATTATGAGAATTTTTTTTGTTGCCCTACCTAGGGTTGTAAGGCAACACAAACTGCCCCAGCACCGAACTAGTTGTTTTCTGACGGATAGGAAGTGTCTTCCTTCTTCGACTACTTCCTTAGCTGCAAACCCCCTAGCGGGTTACATGGTCACCGCCTTGGCATCAACTACGTTGAGAGAGGTGGTTATGCCTTCCACCCTCGATATAACTCCAATAGCCTCAAACTCCTCTCAGTCACAGAGCCACTGCTCTAGCACCGGCCAAGGTCGCCCCACTCCGCCCTTCTACTAGACTTACTACCCTGAGCAACCCTTCCTCTACTGCACGAGCCCACCCAAAATTCCTCCAAACCATACCTCCGACTTTCACCTTTCCATTTAAGAAAACCATAAGGAAGAAGGACAAGAACACGAAACACTAACAATCCATCTTCTTCCCTAACCATAGATAAAGGATATGCCGCCCAGACTTTCAATCCTCGTACCATAAATCATCAGATCTCATACCCCCCCGCTAGGGTTACAAGGCAATACAAACTGCCCCAACACCGACCTAATTGTTTCGGACAGACAAAGAGTGTCTTCCCCCTCGACAATTCCCTTTAACTGTAAAGCCCCTTCAAAGGTTACAGGATCATCGCCCCGACAATAGCTACGTAGGGCAAGATGGTTATGCCTTCTACCCTCGACATAACTTCAATGACCTCAAGCTCCCCCTGATCACAGAGCGAATGCTCCAACACCGGTCAATGTCGTCCTACCCCACCCTTGTGATGATAGACTTACCGCCCTGAATCGTTGATCCCCCCTCTTAGTGAACCCACCCACTTCCCACCTGCCTCTAATTCGACCTTCCCTTTTTCTTTTGCAAAACCATCTCCTAGCACAGTTGAACTACAACTTCTGAAAACCTACATCAGATTTTGAATTAGATCAAAGATGGGTAAACGTAGGACATCAATTTCACTTTGAAAAAATCGGTTTGTAACCCTTTGTGAATAAAAAATGAGTAATCATTCATTAAAATCAGAGAAGAACTTTGATTGACGAATTTCAGATTAGGAATCTTGCTCATAAAATATGAATTTCAGATAAAAGATCTTGCTCAGAATAGAAATACGAATTTCGCATTAGGGATCAATTTTATCCAAAAAACACCTAAGATGTCATGAATCAAATGTTAAGCTAATCACAATTCTTAAAACGAAATCATTCAAAAACCATTCTCTGAAAAAATTTCAGGGAAGCGACCACAACTCAAAAGAAATCCGGGAAAAGAGCATACAACAAAACGTGAAACACTCAATTGAAATTCTGATATGTCACATCATTGGAATCCTTTTATCAAGAAGATCCCGAATCATGAATTGAAATCATGAACAGAAAGTTATCAGAAGATTAGCAGTAGAGTTTGAATTATAAGACAGGCAAGCCACACATGGTCTGAATCCTAATGCAATAAGAAGCAGCCTCCCATCCCGTCTTTCTCAAATAAGCTACTTACCTCACACCCCTCAAACCCTACCCCTGCGTCTTTGGGGGAGAAACTCCCTTCCTCCCACTGCAAGCACCTAGACTCAAAGCAAAGTTAGCACCAAAGACATGAACGGCGATCTTCGATCCCCCGAAGGAAATCGAGGATGGTGTGGCACCCCCTCGCCAAACGTGTTGACGAGTCGCCACAGGGGGTTCAATCCACCATAATCATACCCATACCATACTGTTGACGAAGAGGGAAGGGTTTTTCAAAAGACGAAAGCGACACATCCTAACCTTGTCCGATGCCTCCTCACCCCTCTGCCCATCTGCCCCACCCTCCCCCTTACCTTACCACCCGTGGTTGTTCCCCCTCACTACCCATCAAACCCATCTCCTACTGCGCGCCACCATATCCCACCGTCCACCTCGTCGCCAGCTCTCCCATGTGATGCGTTGTCGAGCGCATCGGCCCCCGCGCGAGCGAGGGCCCTCCCGGCCGCGTCACGCAGGAGAAACTTAGGCTTTCAACTTTTTAGAGACAACTCGAGGACGACACGGTAACCCGCATCGACCCTTCGCCGCTCCGGCGGAGTGCGCCAACTGTACATCCCGCGGTCCCCTACGACAGGAGAGGTTCTCGCGGGGCACAACTTACCTTCCCTAAGGGGCTGTCACTACCCTTAGGGGCGTATCCCTACCGAGCTACCGACCCACATGCGAAAGCTTTTATAATGCAATTGCAGAGGTAGGCCGGCCGAGGGCGTTTGCTCGTTCGCTGTAGAATAGGTACGCATGGTTAAACGTCAAGTGGACCTCAACGCCGCCCGTCCCTGGGGCGCTGATCTCCCAGGAATCGGAACGACGTCCGTCGACTAGGACGTGATATTCCAAGCGTAAGAAAACCTCAATCAATCCTAGTCCCTTTTCCCAAAGACAATTAAAAGTTAAACATCAAAGGAAGTCTCATGTCAACGTAAGCTGACACGTATTCTTACATCAACTTATATGTAATACAATCATGCATACCATTCGTCAACAAATAGACAAAAGCATGACTTATACAGGATGCGACGCTCAACTGGCGTCTGACTAAAGTACCTACACTCTACTTGCCAGACGGTTGGACTGGCATGACTTTTTCGACTTGATGAGATGCGTTGCCAAGTTCTTTCATTCCACCGCATGCTGACTGCAAGCAAAGAAATGCGTACATCTCAACTCTCAAGTAGAGTTAGGATCACACTGTTCTAGCGATGACGTCACTACCTTTCTAACTTTGGTGTGAATGTCATTTGCTAGTAGTCCGGCCACCACTATACGAGTCAATACTCGACTTGAACGACCGAACGTTGAATGCCTCATTAAGGTCAAGGATCCATTTTCAAATTTTGTTGGTCGCTTTGTCCTCCTKAGCAATGATTAMTTTTTCTGTTTCACGAGTGATGAAATACCAGTCCGCGATATAAAGATATTCCAGGCAATGCTTTAGTTACATTCTTTTGTCAACTAGCCTGATTACCCCARGCTTGCACTTCTTATGGTGCAACCCTATCCACGAGGGTAGTGCCAACACGCACTTCGTCCATAGCTAGTGAAAGCACGAACTGGGCTTCTTATGGCACCAGTTCTCCATTCGTCCGTGGCTCGTAAAACGGCCACTAGAAGGGTAAACTATAGTGGTCCTTCTTAACGTGAGCCGCCAAGAACTTAACGCCTTCCGTGAATAGCACACGTCCATCCCCTAGGAGGTGGTCAGGGATACCCCTCGTCCTCACGCGAGCGAACCTCGGATCTCAGAAGTCGGGCTGGCTCCAGCACGACAGCATGGTATCCCCCCGCCTAAGCGGTCCACTCCAAGTCGTTAACAGGGTCGGCCCCTAAGGCAACGAACCCCCGCCTCAGATGCCCCCTAGGGAAAGGAAATGCACTTACTACAGCAGATGGTCAGCCCTTTATCGCCTGACGTCAAGCGCGAACCTAGACRAAGAAGGAGATCACAGAGAAGAAAGACATTCAGATGGAAAGGCATAGACAAAAGGGGTCATTCGGGAAAGAATGGGTAGCCTCGGGAAAAATCTATGTCCGATTCACTTCTTCCCCTTTGTGTGATCGCTCCGTTTCTCGTCGTCTACTGTCTTCCCATCCCTTCAGCACACACATAAGTGAGTGACAAAAAAACCATCGTCATCCCTTCGCTTCCGCGCCATGATCAGATCTCTCCCTCTTTTTTTTTTTTTTTTTTTTTTT
>BFEA01000264.1:674991-687183 GCA_003427395.1 Chara braunii | reverse complement strand
TTTTTAGGCAGTTGTCGTCTTACCTGCACATCAGATCAGACAAACAAATTCAAAACCAACACGATGCAAACCCATCCTCAAGTCAGACTCTCATTCACACGCGCATGCACACATCTCCTCTACCTTTTCAATGAACGCTCAAAGAACAGGGTCAAGCAAGTGCGGGTTCACACAGGTGTGAAGAGGACCGAGTCAGACTAACAGACCTTGAGTGAAGCTGAACCAAAGATAGCAAACGACCCACTCAAGAAAGCCGTATAAACCACACTCCAAATGAGAAGATCGTCGCAGTAAGCTGTCAAAAAAGTGATCCACACCACTCCAAATGAGAGGATCGTCCACTGACACACAACCCCCTCAGTATCTCAGCACTGTCACCACTTGCGACCAGTACCACTATGCCACCACTGTGTCGAAGCGTCGCCGCCGCAATATGCGGACAGCACAACGTCAACACCACCTCAAAACACACCCCCTTTTAATGACACCCCTCAAAATTGTCGTCGCTGCCGCGAAGACCGGACAACATCTTCACACCAATGCTAAAAAAAACTGCTGCTGCCGCAAAATTTTGGCCACGCTTCCGCGTCGCCGCCTAAAAAGGTACACCTGCCGCCGCAAAATTTCGGTAGCGGGTCCGCGTCACCGTAAAAAAAACAGCTGCCGCTGCAAAATTTCATCAGCGCTTTTGCACTACCGTCGAAAAAAACAGCTGCCGCCGCAAAATTTCGGCAGCGCTTCCCCGTTAGCGCCGAAAATGCATAGCCGTCGACGTAAAATTTCGGCAGCGCTTCCGCACTGCCGTCGATAAACCCGTTGTCACCGCCGTGCTGAACAAACAACACCTCCCCTGCGCTCCACCTAGTGCAGCGGCAGCTATGGCTGCCCTCTCTCTCGTGCTCCCTGCAGACCTCCAGCGCTTCCCTCTCTCTCTTTTCACCTCGCTGAGACGGCGGCTATGGTTGTGTCCCACAGCTATGGCCACCTCCAGCAGTCCTCCCCTCTCTCTTTTGCGATCCTCCACTCATCTCCACCTCACTCTCCAGCAGCTCCCTCACAGCAGCAGCCAGCATTCAACCAAGTAGAATGCCAGCACCACCAGCCACAACTGAATGCTGGCTGGCTGCTGGTTGTTTTATAGTTGGCTGGAGGGTGTGGGCAGCAGCTTTGCCCCCAGCCAAAACTCGGAGCGAGGCCTGAGATCAAGGGCTGAGAAACTTGATGTTCCCCTAGGGGAACCAAGTTCCAAGCTTCGGTAATGCATCTGGCCGCTAACCCCGGCCAGACGCAGCCACAACCGGTTGTATAGAGCCAGGTAGAGCAGACTGTTGGAATTCAACAGTCTGCTATCATCTCAAGGTCCAAAAGCTTCCACTGCTGCATTTGGCCCTGCGTCGCGGATAGATTCGCGACTTTTTTTTTTTTTTTTTTTTTTTGTGAGGGGGCAGCTTGTTTTCAAAACGAGAAGCCTCCCTCTCTGTGTCATTTCACAGAGTCGAACTAGAGTCAAGCTCAACAGAGTCTTCTTTCCTACTGCCCCCATGCGCCCGTACCCGGACGCCTACGGCGCCAGGTGCAGGCGGCGGTCTGCAGCCTGTTCTCGACGAACAGACGCAGACCTTTTGGCTRTAAGGCCAAAGTGGGACGGCGTATATTTCCATGTTCTAATCGAAGGTTCATTCGATTTTGCTTGTCCCACTCAGACTGTAGGGGCGCAGCCTCCTGATGAGTCGGTGAAAGTCCGACGAAACAGTCTGTCAAGTTTTTCTCCCTCCTTTTCTCTCTCTCTCTCTCTCTCTCTCTCTCTCTCTCTCTCTCTCTCTCTCTCTTCCTCTCTCTCTCCGTGTGGGCATCCCGACAGTCGCAGTCGTTGCCAACTATGGACGAGTTGTCGGGGCAGCCTCAAACGTGCGCAGAGGGACCCTCGTAACTCCAGTACAAGGTCCAAAACCCACGTCCCGAACTCAGCCGCATTMCCACGACAGATTCATTCGATTTTGCTCATCCTATTGCTGAGGTGACAGCCCGTTCGTAAAAAAGGAACGGGCACTTGCTAATTTTTACTAAAAGAAAAACAAAAACCAACGAAATCTAAAAACAAAAAAATCTAAAACGAATCTAGAAAAAAATAACAAAAAAATAATAAAATAAACTTGAAAAAACAGTCGCCCATTTTTCAGGGCGYTGTCACGTACAGTGGGGCTGAAGTGCCCCTGATACTCCGCTGTGCGCCATCTGGCGCTTCATTGTAGTTTGAGTTTTAGTTTTTTTTTTTTTTACACTCCGTTGGCCTAGCCAACGGTCACGTCGGGGTCACAGTACCCCCACGAACTGTTGAAATACAGATCCAAATTCGATCCCTGATGGGATCGAAAGAAAAATTTGGACTGTTTCTGGATTTATGCGTGTCATCCTTGCGCAGGGGCCATGTTAATCTCGGCGCGGCAGATCTCAGCCGCGAGATTTTGATGATCGCACGACCGAGATCGGCCGCGCCCGTTTGCCTTGGGCTGCTCCAAAAGGAGCTTTGCCCAGTAGGCTGGCATGTCAGATTCGCTCCCGGTATCTGCCGGGTGAGAGTTTGGTGTGGTAACCTACTGGGCTAGCTGCTATCGCGACAGTGATAGGAGCAGCTCTCCTATAAGAAGAGCTTGGCCCAGCCAATGTCCCCTCATTCCGCGGCCTTGCAGGCCCTGCCTGCCCATAGCCTTACAGGTCCGGCCTGCCTGCTTGTGGCCTTGCCAACCCTGCCTGCTTGCCTGTCTGTGGCCCTGCTGGCCCCGCCAACTCACGGCCCTGCACGCTCAGTTGGCCGAGTGACCTTGGCACCGGCCTTAGAATTAAACTCCCCTTCCTATTCCCCCTGCGTCGCGGCTTCATACCCGGCGCACACCTCTTTTTAGCTCACTTAGGACAGCCGCGCGACATTATTTTTGGTAAAACAGGTTTAACTTTAGTCTTTTCATGACCGCGCAACACCGCGGCCCTGTCGGGAACCATGGACGACAGGCCGCACTGCCGACTCCCACTGTTTTAGACGAACGTCAATGACGTCACACGTCAACGACGTCCTACGTCATCGACTTCAGGCTTTAGGTTTCTTAGTTATTGGGTTGGTCTGAATAACCTTTGGCAACGTCAATCTCATCAAGTCTTTCAATCCAAGCAAGGGTCGGGCAGTGTCTGACCTTGAAAAACCCGGGCAGAAACCCTTCCAGGGGTTTCTGTCCCGACAGCCTTCCCCGCCCCCATTAAGCGACGTCCCCGTCGCTTACCATAAGGCAATACAAAGGGGAAGTTTTTATAAGACCTCACCAAATATATTACATAATCATAATACCTCTGGAATTAACCCAGATTTTACATACTTATACGTAATGAACGACGTTGTCGCCGTTAATTTTCCTTTCCTTACCTAATCTTCTGGATACCCTTCTTATGAAATACTCCGTGCAGACTTCATTACTTATGATAATGTTAACAAGAAGGGCTTACTTTCAAGCCTGATGATACTTTCGAACCTTCCTTCGAAAGCACTTTCATTCACTCACGTGTTGGAATGGGGCCAGAAATAACCTCTGGCAGATCTTTCCCCGGAATCTGGACTCCACTGTTGGGTTTACCCAACCTGAGGAATTACAAGAACATTTTAGAAGAATGATCCCAGCATCATCCGACTGGCGGCCACTCATGCTTCCTGTTGTCTCTCATAGATGGGTCAAGCTTATCCCCCTGATGAGACCCTCTTCAGTCTATAACCCCCTGTCTAGGTCTCGTCAGGCTTAACCCCCTGCGGGTCTTTCGTCATATAGCACATACTGCCAGGAATTTAACCTGGGCCTCTCATGTTCGTGGGGGTGCATTCCTAACACCTCAACATGTCTCTCTCTGCCAGGAGTTTTAACCCGGGCTCCCCACTAAACACAAGGGTACTCACACTATACTACAGCATGTGCCGGCACCATCCCAGAGAAAAATCACCCTTTTCAAAAGTCCTTGTCCAGTCCGGTTAATTCCCATTCCAACTTAATTGTCATGCACGATTTATCTCCTACATGTATTGTGAATGCGTCAAGGAGTGGTGTAATCCATAGAGAATAACATCTCGACGTCAAACCCCGCTTTAGACTCGAGCCTCACCACTTTCCCTCCGATTTCAGTGTCATACATCCGTTAGTACCCTACCTGCAAGGTTGAACTACCCCTCCATTATGACCTAAGCTGATCAGACCCGGCCATAAAGTCGAGGCGACCCCATTCACCATTAAAGAAAAGGTGATCAATCTTTCCCTCATGGCGAGCGGTAATCGCCACCCTCACAAGCAAGGTTCCAGCAAACATATTACCACCTTCCTCCCTTTCGATGATAGTGTAGTCATCCTCCCCGAAAGGAAGGATAACAGCATCCCATTATGGACTAGGAACAAAGTTCCGGCGCAGGCCTCACCACTGTCTACGGGGCTCGCAACATTAGGATTTCTCACTTCATGACAATCAAAACAATACCAAGTCATAAGGCATGACGAGCAATCGAATCACATGTCCGACGAATAACATGTGTTAAGTCGGGCATACGACCGAAGTACAGATCATCTCCTTAGACTTGTACTTACAAATTTCGCATTTATAACCACATACACGGAGTTTCATAGGAATTCCAGGTTGTTCAGTCTTTCACATATGCAACGAATACTTTAACAACATAAGCATCTATTATCTATTTCACAATACACTTCTCGCAATGACCATCCAATCATAATAAGAATCTCACAAAGTCCTTTTGTATCACTTTTTTAGTCTACAACCAGTATCCAACACCTCTACTGCATAGAGACAATTGTGAGAAAAATATCATAGTCATCTTACATTTGTCTGTGGCAGTGAGGCACAGATCCATTATTATAAAACAACAGGAGTCACAATCCCATTGATAACCTTTCAATCTCAATACTCTTATTAATACTTTATAACTTCCTCGGTTAGCCTAAGGCAAAAGTCAGAATCAACTGAACCACAATACGAGAGTAAGAAGAATTACCAAAATTGACGCCACCAGTTACCTCCTCTACCTTTCCTTTCTAAATTTTTTCACTAAACTCTTGGGATAAACTTTCGTAGATGTGCACCTGATACCCAATTTCTACTTCGGGATCCATCCCACTCCTCTATTTCATATGCCCCATGTTCTGTTTTCCTAGTGATCCGATATGGTCCTAGCCACCGACTGTCTAGTTTTCTGGACCACTGTTTCTCTAGCGACATATCATACAACAAGACGATGTCTCCCACTTCCAACGGCTCTTTTCGTACACGTAGCCTCTTGTCCCATCTTTCCTTATCAGCCTGCCTGCTTTCAGAAGTAGAGATAGGCGCGTCTTCAATCCGTTCTTCAGTCACCATGATCTGTCTTGCCCTCAATTCCAACAACTCTTCTGTTGAGAGTTTTGTTTCCACGTCCTGTTTCTGCCAAGTGGYCAGGAAACTCTCAATCGGAAAAGTCGCATGCCGTCCAAACCATAATGTGACGGGAGCATACCCGGTTGTTCGCTTGATGGTAACATTCTCAACAAAAAAGGCTGCCCTCAAATAAATTGACCATCTTGATGGTTCCCCCTTGCACCATTTAGCCAATAAGTTAGACAAGGTGGTATGTCCTCGTTCCACGGGTGCATTGGCCTGGGGATGCGCTCTCGTCGTATAACTGAAACTCACCCCAAGTCTCTTTAAAAACGTTTGCACCTCCTTTGCTCGAAACTCGCCTCCTCGATCCATAACAATCTCTTGAACAAATGGATAACGGAGGTAATATTCCTCAATGCACTCTGCCAAGACTGACCCAGTACGTTCGCGAATGGCACAACCACCAACGAACCCAGTCAAATTGTCCCTAGCATCGAAGATATACCTGTACCCATTTATCCCAGGTGGCATCACCAAAAGATCCAAATGCACCACTGCACCCGGTTCTGCCACATAACGTGGATTTAGGGGCTCAAGGTAGCGGATATTAAACCTCTGTTGACGAGGGAAACAAGATTTATAAAAGTCAATCACCATCTTGCTCATCCCTTCCCAGAAATAGAGACGTTGGATCTTGTTCAGGGTTACTCGCGCAGACCTGTGCCCTCCGGCTACTCCATCATGCAAGGCAGCGATCACATCCATATGTCGAGAGGTTCCGCATACTACCCTCTTTGGGACACCATCAGCAACTTTCTTAAAGAGATGACCATCACGAACAACGAATCCTTTGCTTTTCTCTCGCACAACCGGATCAACCTCGCTTTCGTCCAATTCCCCATTCAACCACATGTCTATCTCTTTATACTCCTCTTCGTACTCCTCCTTAAACGCTTCTTTGACCTCACTGCCTCCTTCCTCCGCATTCATTAACCTCAGGTGATCCTCATGAACCAACAAGTTCGCGATATATGACATCCTTCCAACGGTTTGGAAAGCGTCATCAGCCTGCGTATGGCCCTGTTCAATCGTTAGCGGATCAAGCATAAGGTCGATGTCATCGGTCAAAGTCAGCCTCATCATTTCCTCTGCGGTGTGCTCGTCCCATGGGTCCTCCTCAATGAAAGGTTCCTCCATCACGAGTTCCGGACGTACCTCGTGAAAGGCAGGAGCGTTCCATATCGATTTCCCATACCGAGTGGCCGCATCTGTCAGGTAGGCAAGAGAGTTAATACTCAATCGCGACTCCTCCTCCTTCAGGAAGGCATCGACCGGAACTGGTTCTTCCGCCTGATCCGACTCTGGGTCCCATGCAACCCGACTCAGCCCATCAGCACGATTCTGACTTCCCGAAATCCGCTCAATTTTGAAGTTGAATATCCAAATATAAGTCAACCATCGTGCAATGGTGGGATCAGCAGGTGAATAATTCCTTAAGGATTGAGCCAATGCAGTCGGATCCACCCGCAGGATGAAGCGTCTACCGAACACATAATTCCGAAAGATACGGAAGGAGTGAAGCATGGCCAAAGTTTCCTTTTTGAACTGGGAATAGTTCCTCTCAGCAACATTCAGAGTCCTACTCTCAAATCTGAGAGGTCTTTCCTGCCCCTCAACATCCTTCTAAATTAAGACCCCTCCCAAGGCTGTGGGCCCCGCATCAGTCTCTATAACAAAAGGACGTTTTTCATCATCGTCGGAAAAAAGAACTCCAAGGATCAATCCGCCCTCACGGAACTCAGTCTTTATGTCTTCCACGACCGCTTGTTGCTTCGGACCCCATCCCCACTTCTGGCCTTTGCGCACAAGCTTTTGCAAGTGTTCCACTCTGGCGGCAAACCTGCGGATGAAGATACGCCAAAATCTACAGGTCCCGAGGAAACTTCGCGCATCTGTGATCAACTTGAAGGGGGTCGGCCATTCCAAGATTTTATTAGTCTTCTTCGCATCCGGTCGGCGACCTTTCTCGTCGCAAAGGAATCCCAAGATCACTGCTCTCTTCATATAATGCCGAGACTTAATCCCACTAGCTCTGAGATTAAACTCCTTCAATCTCTTAAGGATTTTCACCACATCATTGATGTGCTCACAGATAAAGCAGCGAATGCCTGGTAATACCTCCATCAGGTCCTTCGTACAAGATCCTGGAATAGCCAAGTCGTCAATATACGGTGATGTTATGTGAGGACAATAAGGCTGCATAACTCTCGTCATATATCTCTGAACAATGGCGACTGCATTCATCCACCCCTGCGGCGCCACACACATATGGATCAATCCACAAGGACTGTGCATCGCCAGCTTGGGCCGATCCGCAGTGTAAATGGGAAACTGATCATACCCGAAATATAAATCGATCAGGGTGATGATAGACCTCCCTGCACAAGACTTCGACAGTAAGTCCGCATGTGGGAGCCCACCTGCATCTCGCACTGTCACCGAATTCAACTTTTGAAGGTCCTGAATCCACCGTAAGGTAGCATTCGGCTTGATGAAACAGAACCACGGAGATGCATATGGCCCGTGAGAATAATCTGCAACCTTCGTCCGGATCTTTCCATCAAGATACGTGACCACTTTATGGTGATCCTCCGGATTCGGATAACGTGGCCCTCTCACATTCCATGGCTCATGTGGTACAGTATGAACTCTAATCATCGGGATTTTATCGACATCCAACCTTCCCCGCTCATCATCATCAAACGCATAGGAGAGATGTTCCTTTCTCAATATATCGATGATATACCCTTTTTCCTGCTCAGTAAGGAGGTCCTCCTCCCCAATGATCATACTTTCCACTCTTTCTTTGGTTAACCGACATGGCCCCTTTCCACTTTTCTCTTTCATTTCTCTGATCCACTCGCGCTCCTCACGATAATAGACTTCCTCCTCCTGAGTGATCAGAACTGGCACCGGCTTTGCCTTCACGCCTACTTTCTTGTACTTACTTTTGGTGCCGGTGTCAAGCCTGCGTCCTCTAAAAAAGGACCCTATCGAGTGGAGGGCAATCCCTGATCTTCTCCCTTACTTCCCTCTGACGGGGAGTAAACAAGGCGCATAGTTCCTGCGCTTCCGGTGTCCGTGATGATCTTCGTCACTGCCTGCACCACATTCGGATCGATCGCCGCATGTGTCGACACGAAATCGATCGCCTGCCCAATATCAGGCAGGGTTAGCGAGAACTCACGAGGATTCGGCTCCTCCCCTAGCGATTCCTTCTTCCTTCTCAATTTTTCTGACTCAGGGAAGGTATACGATTCCGGATTCAGCCGGTTCCGCGAACAATAGGGTCCACTGTTTGCACACTTGACCACCTCGTAATAACCGCAGACAGGATCACAAAGGATTACAAACATAGTTCCATCATGCTTGTTAATGATGATGCTTTCCGGCCGGCATAGGAACGCCCTTCCCAGAATCACCTCGTGTTCCACTCTAGGTAACACGTAGAAATAAGAGCGGACTTTGACCTTTCCGACCGTGACGAGAACGCCACTGGCTGTTCCACAAAATGGAGTCGATCCGCCGACTCCCACCAAAAACCCATAGTCATCTCGGTTGATCTTCAACCCGGCTTCAATAGCGTGGCGCTCGCGAATGATGTTCATCTCAGCTCCATCATCCACGAGTGTCGAGTACTCCTGTTGTCCAATCTGGACCTTCATATGGCCAGTCGATACACTTCGCCAATCCATCTTCGTCCCAGGCGGGGACCAGTTAGCCTCCGGCGGAATGACTTCGCCGAGCTTAACAGTCATAACTCTCTTGCGAGTCATCCGCTATTTAAACTCTTCTCGAATCTTCGGCGATACCGCCAAAATTTCCTTCAGCGTGACCAAGTCGCGCTGACTTTCCAGAATCTTATCGACGAGCCGCTCGATATCGACCCCCTGCTCCACGGGGATCGAGTAAATGTTCTTCTTCTTTCGCGGTTCCTCATCGCTTGCTTCGACCTTCCCTTTCTCCGGCTCCCTTTCCAGTGCACGACGACGAGCCCGTTCTTCCTCTTCGGCCCGCAACTTCTCATCCTCATTATCCTCGTCGTTCTCACTAATGGAAATAGGCTCTTCTTCCACTGCCTTCTCAGACTCTTTCTCCTTTTGAAGCTGTTCATTTTGTCGCCACATCCGAGTCTGAACGGCTACAATCGGAGCACTCCTCTGGTCGCATCGTGCTTACCATTGGCCCAATTTGCAATGCTTCTCTCGGAGCAGACGTCCTTGCTTGACCGGACGCATCTTCCCTTTTATCACCCCATTCGCCAAAGAGAAAGACATTCGGCAATCCAGGCCGGACTTCCTCCATGTCCACGCAAAGTCGGACACTAGAGTCCCGGCATCGGGCAAGCCGCCTAGTGATGGTTTGCGCCCGCTCCACCATTTGTTCCCTGAACCCTTCTGGCTCCACCGATGAGTCGTAGATATGCAACGACGCCATGGTCTCCCCGACCTCTGCCAACCATGCTTCTTCAGGAGAAGCAATCCGGAACATCGCCGGTAGAAGACGACCCATTTGGCGAAACGCCTCCTTCCTCATACCCCCTTCAATGTTGGGGTCGGTCAGGTTCCCTTCGTAATCAAAGACTTCACCGCGTGTCGTGGTGAAGACAATCCCTTCCTTCTCATCTCTTGAAAGGAGTTGGCAAAACCGCATAATATGACCCTTTTCTGCGCAATAGTTACATGTGGCTTCCTGCTGCCACGCCCAACGGCTTCGCTGTCCGTTCCCACGGCCTCGACCGCGGCCTCTTCCATCCTGTGGCTGGAACTGCCCTTGATTTTGGAGACTTTGTCCTGGTGAACCAGCGCTAGCATTGTCACTCCCTCCTTGATTATTCTGTCCACCGTTCTTCCCCTGTTTTCGGGAAGTCCCCTGTCCGCCTTGAATTTGATTCACGACCTTCCTCTCCGCCTTTGTCAACTTACGAGGCGGCTCCTTTTCCTCCTCGCTCTCACTGTCGCTTTCTTCTTCCACTGGCTCTCTCCCCTTTCTCTTACTGTTTTTCTCTTTGGCCAACATGACTTGAAACTTCAGCCTTTCCTCCTTCATGCCCTCCATCATTTCTCTCATACAGGTCAAAGTTTTATGAATTCCACCGTCCTTCACTTCTCTCAGCTTCACCTTTTCCCGCTCCTCCTTCTGTTGCCTCAACAACCGGTAGAGGATATCGTCAAACTTCCCCACCAGCGCATTTTGCCGGACCTTAGTCCAGTCATACCTCCCTTGCATCCCCTCAACCAATTTCGACTGTTCGACGTCGTTGAAGTTGTCAAGGAAGATGAGGCAGCGATCCTTGTTGGACAGATCCGGAATTAGGCGAGCCACATGCTCGAATTCCAATAAAAATTGTTTGGTAGTACCGAACGTTTTACGATCCACCGCCCTCAAATCCTGCAGGTCGAGCAACCGGTCACTGAGCTGATACATTTCCAACAACCGCGCCTTAAAGTCAGACCAATCATGAGAGATTCGCACCAGCTCATCGATCTCGTCTCGGTACCCCACCTGACAATACTTTTTTACCATGCGAAGCATCTTCTCATCTGTCCATTCGTTGCTATATCCGAATTGCTCGAACTTGTCTACCCAAGAAGAGGCATGATTCCCGTCGAACAACGGAACATCAATCTTAGGGTAGGGCTCTCGCTGCGACTGCCGGATAACCCGTGCCAGTTCTTGAATGTCATTCCTCCCATCGTCGTCGTTGTCGCGACGTCATGCGGCAGCGGCCATCTAGGGACCAAAACATAAACCCAAAAAATCAGTCTAGGAGTTTGGTAGCATCTATTAAGGTTCCTTCCTTACACTTATAGAGGTCCAGAGATTACTAACCTTTTTTCTTAGATAACCATTACGGCACGAACTTTTACTTGCTCCACTCCCGAGTGTCGTTCCACCAGGGACAACGGTAGTTTGTCATTATCCCCGGCAACGGTGCCACCTGTCGAGCGCATCAGCCCCCACGCGAGCGAGGGCCCTCCTGGCCGCGTCACGCAGGAGAAACTTAGGCTTTCAACTTTTTAGAGACAACTCGGGGACGACACGGTAACCCGCGTCGACCCTTCGCCGCTCCGGCGGAGTGCGCCAACTGTACATCCCGCGGTCCCCTACGACAGGACAGGTTCTCGCGGGGCACAACTTACCTTCCATAAGGGGCTGTCACCACCCTTAGGGGCGTATCCCTACCGAGCTACCGACCCACATGCGAAAACTTTTATAATGTAATTGTAGAGGTAGGCCGGCAGAGGGCGTTTGTTCGTTCGCTGTAGAATAGGTACGCATGGTTAAACGCCAAGTGGACCCGAACGACGCCCGTCCCTGGGGCGCTAATCTCCCAGGAATCGGAACGACGTCGGTCAACTAGGACGTGATATTCCAAGCGTAAGAAAACCTCAATCAATCCTAGTCCCTTTTCCCAAAGACAATCAAAAGTTCAACATCAAAGGAAGTCTCAGGTCAACGTAAGCTGACACGTATTCTGACATCAACTTATATGTAATACAATCATGCATACCATTCGTCAACAAACGAACAAAAGCATGACTTATACAGGATGCGACGCTCAACAGCCGTCCGACTAAAGTACCTACACTCTACTTGCCAGACGGTTGGACTGGCACGA
The DNA here is from genome assembly GCA_003427395.1 of Chara braunii. NCBI lineage: Eukaryota > Viridiplantae > Streptophyta > Charophyceae > Charales > Characeae > Chara > Chara braunii. The sequence continues at coordinate 675,101 of BFEA01000264.1, read as the reverse complement.
CTTTTTCGACTTGATGAGATGCGTTGCCAAGTTCTTTCATTCCACCGCATGCTGACTGCAAGCAAAGAAATGCGGACATCCCAACCCTCAAGTAGAGTTAGGATCACACT
>BFEA01000264.1:644184-667360 GCA_003427395.1 Chara braunii | reverse complement strand
GGATCTCACGGGGTCGACGGGGAGGAAGTGGGGGTAGGAAGCGGTTCATCCCTTCCATAGTCACCGGAAGCTCCTCATATCGGATGGTCCGGTGGAAGCGAGGGAAGTGATCGCCGCTGCGGGGAAGAGAACCGAGGTAGTCGCGATAGAAGGAGGAGAGGGTGCGCAGAAGCGCTGCTCGGAAGATATCATAGGGGCGGCCGGCGGGGATTGTTCCCGTGGTGATGCGGTAAACTTCTACTACGTTGCATTGCTCCCATGCAGCGCTGAACAAAAGAAAATGCCAGCAGAACGTGGGGGCAGCAGGGCAAAGGGATGCGTGGGGGTGGACGGTGGCGAGTTAGCGGGTAGAGAATAAGTCGCGGAAGAGATGGGGAAGGAAGGGATGGGCAGGGAAGGTGACGAGAGTGCGGATCTGCTCGAGGGTAAGGAAGTCAAGGTGTCGGCGGGACAGCGTGCGAGCACGAAGGCCTATCGCCCGCATCGGTACGTGGGCGAATTGGGGGACGGGTGGGGCTGGAGGAGGAGGAGGATCGGCTCTGTCTCCGTCGTGCGGTACTTGAGGTGGCGGCTGCAGGGTCGCCATCTTCGGGCTTTGGCGGCTCCGGATCCCTGGTCGGGTCGTTGCGGATGTGCAGGCTGGCTCCGCTGGCGAACTCCAGCTGTCGCTTCCCTGTGGCAATTTCTTCGCGCTTTCGGGCTGCTCCCGGATCTTCTGCCTCCGTTCCCGTGCGCGTCGCTTCCTCCGGCAAAGCTTCCCACTCAGACCCGGTTCCTTCTTCCTCCTCTTCTTCTCCACTCAACTTACCCTCGCTATATTCGCTATAGCTTCCCTCCTCCGATGTTTCCTCGTCTTCGTCCTCTTCGTCGTTGTCGTCGATCACCACTTCCTCCGCCCTCGGATAAAAGGCGTGAGGGATGATATCGTACGGCTTGAGATACTCCTGCCGTGACGGTAGCGTATCCTCGTCCCTCGGTTCCTCCAAGCACGCAGTCCACTGAAGGTACGGATCCAGTGCTCGCTCGAGAATATGCGGAGCAGGACTGTCGTCACTTTGCGAATACATGTCAGGCGAGAGATCGTCCGCCAATTGCACGATAGCCGCGATGAGCTCCTGCGCAATCAGTTGTCGGCGACCCGGCCGTACCGAGCCGAAGAGAAAGCCAAGAAGATCTCCTTCCACGTTAGTCCTCCAAGCCTGTATGATCAGCAGCTCCGGGTTCTCGATCCACGTGGGATGCTCGCTAGTGCCCGTCCACGTCACCTGTACTCGGGCCAGGCAGAAGGATTACTCGTCAAAAACTTCGCGCCACAGCCACCAATACCCAGGATTGATAAGTGGGACAGAAAGAGGTTCCAACGTGAAGGAAAGAGAGGGATGAAGATCGGATTGCCAGAAGGTGGGAAAAAGAGAGGGGAGACCGAAGATAGAGATAGGAGCGAGAGGATCGGCGTGGTTCATTGGAGACGTGGGAAGGGGACGAGGGTGGGGATCGCCACTGGCCGCTCGCGCGGAGATCGGCGGATGTCGCCGATATCTGGCGCAAAGGTCGGGATGAGGTTATGCCCAAGTCGGGCGAGAACGTGCTGCCACACGTTGGACACTTGCTCCGTCCACTCGCGCATCGATGCCAAAATCGCGGTATGCCGTTGCGGATTGACCGAGCTGATGTCGCCACTGAACGCTGCAACCGTGGTGACGTGGCTTGTCCTGGGAGCCTCTTGTCGATGAACTACAATTACCTCCGCAAATACTATTGCCTGAGGACTCCCTTCGATTCGAAACGGGGCTGCGGCACAAATGCCCGTGTCGCAGAAAAATTGCGCCAAACGCCGAAGATCCGTATTGAGCCGAGGGTGACAGACTTGCCGAATCTCTTAGATGTGAACGCGTGGCTGCAACAACTGTGCGTCAAGAGCCCGCTCCGTGATGAAACTCATGGCGAGGTTGGAGAGGAGGACGAAGGACAGGAGGGAGAGAGCGGAGAGAGAGTTAGATCGTCGTCGTTCTCCTCGCTTTCTGAGGAAGAAGAGGGAGGAAGATCAGAGGGAGGAAGCAGACGGAGGTAGGAAGTATGTCGGACGATGGGGACAAAGCTATGGCTGGCACTAGCCTCGGGCGCAATGCGCACCGTGTTGGCGCCGTTAAGTCCGAGCTCGACAACGTGAAAACAGCCAGAAAACTTGGGAGCGAGTTTCCGGTCGCGTGCACATTTACGTACCTGCACTAGGTCCCCTAATTTATACTGATGCTGGGGCCCAGCATTTCCATTCCGGGCCTCGTAGCTACGGACCTGTCTACCGTGGGCCAGTTCGGTCATCCTTTGCCTTTTTCGGGCTAGCTTCGGGACAGCCCGTTCCATTAATTCGGTGTACCTTTTGGCCTTGGCTTTGAGAGCTGCACGCGTGTCTCTACCCCCTGCTTCGGCAATTTCCGAGTTACCCCGGTAGTCGACACAGGGGAGGCTATTAGTTCGAAGCTGAAAGGGGGTAAACCCTATAGACTCGTGAGGGGTGGCCCGGTGGATCCCGACGATCTGATACACGATCTCGGGCCACGGACACGTGTCGTGTGCCGCTAAGTTCCTAGGAAGGGCGGTTTTAATCATACGGTTGACATTTTCGGCCAACCCATTTGACTAGGACACGTGGGGTGCCATATGTCGGAGCGTGACGCCCCTTCGCGCAAGTAGTTCTTCTACCTCACCTTTGAATTCAGATCCATTGTCGGTTATAATTTCTTCCGTATCTAGATGGGTATAGAGGAACCGTTCGATGTACGTGGCTATTTTTGCGGCCTTTTGGGTCTTACAGGGATAGACCAAGGTGAATTTTCGCCCGTACAGGTAAGCACGAAAGTGACTGATTCCCCAGAGAGCCGCATAGCATTCTCCCATCGGAGCGGCGTAGTTGCGCCTGCAGGCGTGCACTGATTTGGACGCATACTCCACCACACTCTCGAGTCCACTTGGTCCCACCTGGGCAAGGATCACCGAAATCGTCTCTGGCTGCCAGTCAGTGATGAGAACAAAAGGTTTTTCGGGATCCGGACTTATAAGGACCAGAGCCGAAATGAGAGCGGCCTTGAGTTTGGAAAACGCTTGATCGCACTCCGGCGTCCAGATCAACGGCTGATCCTTGCGCAGAAGATTTGTGAGGGGTCCCGCAATCGCCGCGAAGTCTTTGATAAATCTTCGGTAGTACGAGGCTAGGCTCAGAAAGGCGCGAACTTGCATGATAGTCGTAGGCACCGACGCATCCCTGACAGCTGCCACCTTCTGCGGCTTCGGTTGGAGTCCTTTGTCCGTCACCACGTGCCCTAGGAAGGAAATGGTGGTGAGGAAAAACTGACACTTCTCAAGCGCCACCTTGAAGCCCGCATCTCGTTACGCATGCAGTGCCCATTCGATGTGCTGCACGTGCCCTTCGTAGGAACTTGAATACACCAAGATGTCATCCATATACACAATCACGCAGTAGTTGATGATACTCTGCGTCAAACGAGTCTTCCTCACGAAATTATGAAAAGCCATGTTCATGGCCCGCTGAAAGGTCGCGGGGGCGTTGCAGATACCCATCGGATATCGAATCCACTGCCACGTACCTTCCAAAAGTAGGAACGCTATTTTCGGACGGTCTTCCTCCCGAACAAGAAGATGATGGAACCCATGGCGAACATCAAACTTGCTGAAAAATCGAGCACTCCCAATCGCATCCAACAACTCATCAATCCGGGGGAGAGGATGCACATCTTTGATCGTGATATCATTCAACTTTCGATAATCAATGCAAATGCGAATCCCTCCAGCCTTTTTAGGTACGTCACTGCAGGGAAAGACCATGGACCTACAGCGGGTTCGATCCATCCATTAGCTTCGAACTCCTTAATCCGTTGAAAAGCGGTCGCTCGTTGAGCTGGCGAGTATCGGTAGGGGGCGCAGCTAATGAGCGGATGATTTCCCGTGAGGATGACATGCTCAATCACATTAGTTAAGCCGATATCATTATCATGCATGCTCAGCACTTCTGCGTAACCATTTAATACACAAATTAACGACTTCCGAAGTTCCGTGGGAACGTGACTCGGGAGGGGGATTGTTGATTCCCCGGAAATCTTAAGGGGCATATCGACCCAATCAACCGGCCGTTTCCGCCGATCGCCGACACTAGAGAACACGGAACTACTGGTGCGAACAGAGAAGACAGTTGCTATCATCTGGGACTCGGCGGGGCTAATCATCTCAGTTTCTTTAGTTTCAGCGTCAGTCTCTGAACCAACCAAGGTCGGTTCCACAGTTAGCCCTGTTAGATCCATCATTTCTTGCATCAGATTAGGTACATCACTTACCGGTGCTTCCGCCTCTTGTTTAATCAAGGCGATGGTGGCTCCTGTCGTCAGTAACGATCGGGGCAGAAAAACAGAAACGTCCAAATACTGCTCTGTTTGTTGATAACCCGTTCGTAAGGAGAGAGCTCCCTCGTACAAGGTGCGAGGGGGTTCCAAATCATCAGCCAGATCGGAAACTTGTAATATGGGTTCCCCGAGAAGAACTGAAGGACTGACCTGGGTCGTCAGAGGCGTGCACGCGCTGTCTTCGACATCCACGTGAAAGCTTCGGGTGGTGTCGGGGCACACTTGAAATTCTTCGGGAATTTCTCGTTCGAATAGTTCGACCAAGTGCTTCCATTCATCGTTACTGGGCATGTCTTCTTCGTATTTTTGTTCCCTGATTTCATTAGCGATGTTCGAGGGGGAGCATTCCTCGGGATCAATGAATCGAATCATCCCGATTTGGGCCGAGTTAGGGATCCGTTTTCTCGTTCGGGTGAAAACTCGCAACGGAACAGTTTGAGGTTTTCCCCCAGTTTGTGTGAGCACCAGTTGCTTCGAATCGAAATGCAGACGTGCGCGCACCGCCATCGCCCAATGTAATCCTAACAACACAGAATAGGAACGTACATCTATTACGAGCGCGTTAACAAGGACGTGTACTCGTCCGACTTTTACAGCCACGTTCTCGATAATGCCTACGATTTTCATTGCTTCCTCGTCGGCAGAGACATAGTTGTCTTTGCCAGATTGAGGAAGAATAGATCCAAGTCGTTCCGTCTTTTTGACAGTATCCAATGATATGACCACTGCAGAAGATCCTGTGTCGAAAATGACATTAAACGGCTTGCCCCAAACTTCACAGTCACATTCCGCACTTTTCCATAGTATCGGCCGAGCTCGTACGAAGTGATCCTTTTCCACTAAAGAGATTGCTGCTATACGTGCAGCTTCGGGTTCAGGTTCTTTTGTGTCCGGCTCGGGGGGTACAACTTCCTCGCTTCCTTCCTTCTTCTTCAACATCCGTTGTATGCGTTGATAGGTGAAACGCTTTTGATTTTTCTGGCAATATTATAGAAGCTTATCGTTCACCACTTCAGATATGGTGAGGAGATGTCCCACTGGGATAGGAACGCGAATATCTAGTTGCTTGAGCGTTTTCAGTATATCAATGTCTCCTGTCCGAAACTGCGGTCCAGGATTGGATTCGAGATCGACCCACTCGAGATCATCTGGGACCGATCGGATTGCTTCGATCATGCCTGCGAGATGGAGATACTCGAGAGGATCGACCACGTCAGCAGCGTCGGAGGAAGAAGCTCCCGATGTCGATGCCGTTGCCATCGAAGGGGAAGGCTGCTCTGGGGCATATGCCACGAGTTCTCTTCCTTGATCCGTATCCATCAGAGCGGCCACTCGTCCTTGATTAAGGGCGACGGGGGCCGCAGCAGGGGGAGGCTGATTACATGTCGGCTGCGGACAGTCCCGGGCAAAATGCCCAGGCTGTTTGCAGTTAAAGCACTCGATCTTTCCTGCTGGATTAGTTAGATCAGGGAACTGAGGCGCGAACCCTGGAGCAGGCGGGGCAGGTAAGAGCGGAAATGATGCAAGGGCAGGCCGAGCAGGAGCCGAGTTAGGCTTAACGAGCCTGCTCATTATCTGTTCTATTTGTTCCATATGAGCGGCCTGCATTTGGATTAAGTTGCTCATCCATTCGGACTGCTTGGTAGTGGCCGTATGGATCATCTGGGCAAGGTGTAGGTTGGTTACCGTCGACGAGGGGGGTTCGGATGAGATTCCGCTTCTAACGGCTGCGATCGATTGATTCACCGGGGGAGGAGGAGGATAAGCAGTCGGGATATCGGAAACGATCCCGCCGGGAAGATCATGGTCGGGGTGGGGATAAAACCGTTCGACCGCCTGCAGCCATGATCGCCTTTTAGCCGTTACATCCCGTATGGTATCTGTAATATCTTCGTCTCCCTGACTGATATATTTTTTTTGTATCGGTCAGGTCTAGTTCCAATGCTTAAGCAATGATAGCCGATAACGGGTGTGTCTTTGGCGGAACCTTTTTCTGCAGTTTCCCTTTCAGGATCGGACTTCGAAGGTGATCAATGAACAGATCTCGAGCGGATTTTTCGTCTCGCCCGGATTTATCCAACGTGGTTTRAAATCGATCGACGAAATCGGGCAACAATTCCCCTGGTCCTTGKGGTCGATTTTTGAGTACATATCAGGCGGCATCTTCACTAACCGTATCAAATCGAGCCAAGAATGCTTGCTTGAAAGTATCCCAATCTACCCACGTATGTTTTCTAAACCAGTCGTGTGATGTGTTGCGAAGTAGCAATGTCAGAACGAGGGGGAGATCGGCTGCGCCGTAGTTCTGAGCTTCGACAGCTTCCAACCAAGCCTCGGGATGGGTATGGTTAGGGAAGAAGAGGAAGGGGGGAGGGATGCTAACGATCACCCTAGTACCGTCCACCATTGGTATTGCGGGTGCAGCCGCACCAGACTGAGACCTGGTTACTGGGCGATCCCGACGAGCTAGTTGAGGGCCTCTCCTACCTCTCGCCAGTTCGACTTACTATCATCAGAACCGATACGTGTCGGCTCCGATACCAACCTCACGCCCTGTGCTATCTTTCGTTCGGAGTGTTAGTCGTGCGGAAAGAGGCCCAGAAAAAACAGCAAAATGGGGTGTGCCAAGGATTTTTGGAAATTGAGTCCCGGGATACAGACAGAACTGAGATCCTTGTGTTGGTCCGATGAAGTAAGTCGATTGCTTTCGCGCATCGCGGAATGCGCGCGCGGGCAAGGCGCGAAGAGAGAAAAATCCAAATTCAATCCAAAAAGTATTGTCAGGCTTCCCACCGTGCTACGGCCCGTCGTTTAGAACGGAAAGGCTCGTGCACGCTTCGCGTGTCTCGTTTTCGTATGAAATCCCGTCGTCGTTCGCTGGTCAGTTCCGAGTCTGACGTGGATGGTCTCAGCCGCGTGGCTCTTTCTTTATGCTCGTCTTCACTCCGCACACGGTAGTGAAAACCCCTGGATTCGTAGCGCTCAAAACGCTGACATTCGGTGCATAGAGTGCGCGGCTAGTGGGGTTCTACTGCCGTCCACGGGATGACGATCAACTCATTGAATGGCAACATAATTGAATAAGGTGGGAAGTGTGTATCAATAATGACAAACCCGGCCTCCACGAATCCGGAACAACGGTTGGTCGGCGGGAAGTAATATTGCCCGTCGATTTGCGCGATAGCTTCTCGTACGTCCCAATCATATACACGTGTCCTTTCCTCGTTGAAGGGAAAAGGCCGTGTTGAGACGGGAGGTGCGAGAGGCTGGCGCCCGATCGGAGGGTACTTGCCAGTCCGCATATCAATCAATTGCAAGGACCTTGAGACGTCATTAAGAAAAGAAAACACTCTCGCAACTCACACTCTTTTCGACATGATAGAGAGAGAGAAAACACACACATCAGCTTGATCATGCATATGGCTAAGGGACCGACCCGTGACTCAGTTTTTAGTGAGCCAACATAACGTTGGTCCCCGGCGCCTTGTTTCTCAAGGCCGCCTGGTGGCTTGGCTGCTGATGCCGTGCACCATAAGGCAGATGGCATGCGCAGTGCATTCGAAACTACAGATCTAAACAGTCTTGCATTCTCGAACAAAATCCCGACGACAATCGTCTAATCAACACAAAAAGAGTCACGCGTCTCCATACATGCATTCACTGTGGAAGGTGCAAAAATGAGACATGCATAGGAAAAGATGGGTCRCATTACACAGTACACACGCATCYACTGTTCACAAGACAAGAAGACGGGGTCCCTGCGTAGGAGGATTACCSAGGAAACTAATGGAAGAGTTCCGGAAGAAGTTCTTTCAYACAAGGAGGACAYACAAATTTACTTCTATCAAAGAGAAGAAGAGAGGCAAAYGTCGGGRCACATCATTATTKCAAAGTAGAGAAGGGARAGAGGAGAGGGGGGGAGGGGGGGAGGGGGGGAATAGGGAGGAGAGTCAAGATAGGGGATGACCAGATCTGGAAGAGAGACATTYGGCGCARTSGCCGYACACTCACGCCAAAGATAAAGATCCGCAACCAAGGCGCATTCRCCGTTAATTCCAATATGGCCCTGGGCCAATCACTCACTCAACTCCAATCATCGATCCTCATACCCGCACCGACGATCCCGACCGTCGCGTGCTAACTCCCACCGTTGCGATCGTCACCCCGCTGTCGTAAACTCGACACGGTTCGCCCGGATCCCACAGTCYGTCGTGGCGATCAAGCGCGCAACYGGCCAGCCTATCGTCAGCCCGACAGGACTTTCYGACTCGCATCMAAACACTCTGCSTASCCAYTGCTTCCCAGAAGCTGGCCTAGGAGTCGAGAACGTAAGAGAGAATTGCGGACGCGCTTGCGGGTTTTATAGTTGCGACAAGGGAGGTAGAAGGGGGAGAAAGTGAAGGGAAAGCTAAGGGGTGAAAGGAGGAGTAGGAGGAGAAGACTTTGAGAAGAGTGCTCTGTGAACGCCATGTTGATCCCTCGGAACTCGAGGTTCAACCAATCAGATTCGTCGCGCAATAGGAACTGTCTCTTATACACATCTAGATGTGTATAAGAGACAGGGAGGAGAAGACTTTGAGAAGAGTGCTYTGTGAACGCCATGTTKATCCCTCGGAACTCGARGTTCAACCAATCAGATTCGTCGCSCAATAGGAAGGTCCTATTGCTCCACGCACCTGATTGGCGAACGGGAGTTGTCGATGGATCGACCGGGCGTCRTGCGCCGGACTCAGARGGTGAGAAGAGAAAAGGCRCRAGAAGTAGCGCAAAACGGGTCCAAGATTCAGATGATCAAGAAGGGAAATGGGCGTGCAAAAAGCAAGGCGGGAGAGAGAGAGAGAGAAGGAAAACAGTTACAGGGAGAGAGAAAAAGGAGGGAGAAGAGAAAGGAGGCGCGGGAGGGAGCGATGCGGGGGACAGAGCGGAGAAAGCTTGCATACGCGGCGCCGTCAACAAAAAGAGAGAAAAAGGCACCGAAACAGTTACAGCTTGCTTCTATCCTAATTCAAAATTGAAATTATCATATCCGCGCGCGAAAAAGCGACGCAGGAAAAGAAAATCCTACGCCTATTCGTATTCACGCAAAATTCCGAGAGTTTTCCCCGACGCGACCAAGAACATTCACACATACGAAAAGGACACGTCGAAGTTCCGCTTATCCCGGAATTCCCAACTGCCGAGCCTAATTCCTCGTGCGCTCGCTAAGGCGCACGTAAATTCCCATGTATTTCCCGACTTGCAAAAAGGAAAAACAGAACCCAGAAATCGAAAAAAGCTTCCAGAAAAAGGAAATGTGGCATCCGAAAACAAGAAAACGAAAGGGGTTTTAATGGGGTTGGTATGATTCACAAACAGGGGTACGAAAGATAGCATGGGTTCGGGAAGCAGCTCGTCACACCCATACTTACCCTTCTCCCGCCTCGCTTCCTTGCGTCGTTGCCGATCGCGTCGCCTTGCATCTTTGCCCACCGGGTCGCCTAGCTCTCCGGCAGGTTGCGCGTCGCGTCGCTTTGTCTCCAAAGTTGCTCCAGTGGGGGCGCAGCGCTCCCGGTCGCGCTGTGCCCCCAGCAGGATGCAGACTCATTCTCTATCTGACCTCGGACCAACTGGCTATCTCTAGGTGGCGGGCGTTAAGCATGCCCAGGAAGGTACATGTGGCCAATGGGGATTGAACCCAAGCCCTCCTGAATGCCACTTGCGTGCCTTACCAACTGAGCTAGGCCACGGTCAGAGCTTGGTTTCCCTTTTCACCTCTTTTTCTTTTTTTTTCCCTTTGTTGAGAAGAAGATCCTTGGCAGTTTGTAATCTGACTCCCCTTTGGATAGGGGGAGCATTTAATGCCTGCCAGCCCTTTGGGTTTCAGGGCTCCAGTGTAACCTTGCCACTCTGGCTGCACTGCTGTGCCAGACTCAATGAATGTGAGGGCAATCAAGTTCAGAGCTTGGTTTCCCTATTCACCTTTTTTTTTTTTTTTTCATTTTTTGGAAGAAGATTCTTGACAGTTTACAATCTGACTCCGCATGGGAGACGGGGAGCAACCTGCCGGCCAGCTCTTTCCAGTATGTGGCAAGGACCCCACAGGAGAGCGGAAAAGAAAAACTTTGCCGCAAAACTGTTTCCAGGACCCCACAGCCTGCCTCAAATGTCCTGGAAAAGGTGAAATTTCTTCCACAAACCCTTTTCGAGGACCCAACAGACCGAAGATTGGGGCTTGGAAAAATATCAATTTGTGTTTTCACATAGTCCGCGGCCTGGAAAAGTCTCACGGGAGGATTCCTCCCCCCAATTTTGTGCTGACTGTAGAGCGTAGGGGGGAGGGCATGTCTTCCCTGGAAAAGTCTCGGAAAAGGCAGCAGCCAATAGAGGAAGAGAAAAAAAGAGAAAAAAAAGAAAAAAAAAAGAGAAAAAAAAAGAGAGAAAAAAAAAATAGAGATGAAGAGTGCCACAGAAAAAAAACAAAAAAAAAAGGAAAAAAGAATAAAACAGACGAGTGCCAACCGAAACAGGCAACCATACTACACCAATTTTCAAAGGGTTTTCCAAGAGCATTTGGTCCTCTGCGATGGGGTCCCGGAAAAAGTACTGTCTGACTTTCCAAAATAACTTGCCGGCTTTTCGTGGAAGCTGTGGGGTTCTTGCCTGTATCTGGCTGCACTTGTGGCGAGGCTTGCGGTGCTGCCTGAGTGGAAACAAGAAAAAGACGGTCCGTTTACGTTCCATCTGCTGGCAGCAGGTCCAGCATAAGGGGCGGTACCTGCTTGAAGCGACAAATGTCCCATATTGTTTCCCTTTCTCTGCAGGCTCGGCAAACGGCTTGAAGCAACAAATGTCCCATGCTCGGCAAACTGCTTGAAGCAACAAATGTCCCATATTGTTTCCCTTTCTCTGCAGGCTCGACAAAAATCGGCGCTCAGGGCATATTCAGGCTCGGCTTCAATAGCTGGGCCAATATTCTTCAGTTCTCCGTTAAAGAACTCGTCCTTGCCCAGAGGACAGTGCCTGCGTGCTTCATGGCTTGCCTGTCAGTTTTATTGTGCTGGTTCGAAGCCTGTGCCCTCGCGGTAAGACATTGTTCCAAGCGCAAGGAAGTTCCCAGCGACCCTGATATGGTTGTGTTATTTTCTCTGCGCTTGCTTTTTGCATACTTGAGTCCTATCCCGTTGTTCTGGAGTTGTTTTTTTTTTTTTTTTTTTTTTGGAAACCACCAGTACCTCGGAGCCTGTTTTTGCCGACCCTGATTTTCACTGCGCTCCGAGTTTTGCCGAGCCTGGGTCCCACTCCATTTCTTTATGGTACTCTCACGGGAAGAACAAACCAAAAAAAAAAAAAAAAAAAAGTTGCGGCTGTGGAAACTCACAAAACAAGAAAAAAAAACAAAGCTCTGGACGTGATTGTAGCTGTATACATTCCCGGAAGTGTTAGTGTGAGTGTGCCCTCAGTGAGGGCATCTCAGCCTGGTGGCCAGGTTGTCAGATTCCAGAAACTCAAAAAAAAAAAAAAGACAGGACCAGGGATTCGGCCGTGAAAATGGCAAGATACAGTGCCAGTGTGCTCAAGGTTACAATCCTCTGAGGGAACACAGCTAGAGCAGATCACGGATTCAGATTGTCAGATTCCAGAAAAAGAAAACAAGAAAAAAAAAAGGGAAACACGGATTCGGCCTTGAAAACGGCTGGATACATCAGGGTGACAATCATCTGAGGAAACACAGCAGATCACGGGTTCCGCCCTGCCTCGTTGGCAGGGGGCACATGACAAACAGAAGAGAAATAAAAGAAAAGAAAACAACAAGTTCAGAATGTGACCGTCTTTGTTGTAAGATGCATTCAACACTGTGAGCACGGCCTCCTAGACTACCCTGCCCAACATTATTGCAGTACAAAGACCTTTTTTTTTCCATTTTTCTTTCGTGCATGGGCAAAAGAAAACTACGATTTTTGGGACATCGCTGCCCCTGTGTCCGACCCCCGAAAACTTCGGGTACTGGCCAGGACAACGTAATTTCCCAACACTGGCGGAGGTACTTTTATACTAAACTTTGAGACGAGGCCGGGGACCTCACAATTCAACCCGGAGTTTTCCTGGCAGCCTCAGCCAGTTTCGCTTACAAATCAAGCTCGACAAACAGGCTAACTGTTTTATTTTCCTCTGTCTAACTCAAGCTACTGGGGTGTGGTTCCATTAGCAGTCGGATAGGAATGTGGCCGATCCAGTGTGACACTGAGTGGCAGCGGCCAGACACGTTCATTACGAATTTCTGGGCTGAAAAAACAGGAAAAAGGCCGAAAAAAAAAAAAGAGTGCTTCCCAGCCGGTGGTTGCAAAAACGGTGAACAAAGTAAAAGCCACATTTTTTTGGAACAAAATAGACTTCTGTCAGAAGTGATCCTGACACCCTCCATATACTTCGTGATTGAAGGAGGGCTCCACACAATGAGATAATTGCACAACAGCAACCAAAATACTGAAAATCTTCTATCCGGTGGGCCCATGGCCTACCCCACTCTCTTTTGGGGTTGGCCATGCCCCAACGGATTGAAAAGATTTTGGCGGGAAGCTTCCTTCATGCCCAGTCTTAAGGAGAGGAGGAGGGGAACGAAGATCTCCTTACTCTTTGGGGTAATACATGTAAAATACTGACCGTGGGATCACGAGTACTGCACGGCAGGATTAGGGTCACTCAAATGCCACACAAACTCTTTTCTATCCTATCGGGTTGCTAGTGGGACCATGCCCCTGGAAACCGGGTCCAGCGTCCCAAATGTATGTACTTTCCAAAAAGTCATACTTTGAAGCACAATGAAAATGGTGAGCTTTCCTGATGAGTCACAGCTGCAGCTTGGGGTAGACCTTACAGATGCAGATTCTCCCTGAAGCCTATTGGCACTACCGCAAGCCACCTGTATACTTTTGTTCTTCTTTCGTAGATTTAACCTTTCAAAACCAAGACCCAGTATCTGCCTGCAGCTTCGACTTCATTGTACCCAAAGAAAAGAGAGAGGGGGAAGGGGGGAGAGAGGAGGAAGAGACTCTCTACTTCGAGAGCTTGCTTGAAAAAAAGGGGGGGGGACCCAGTTCTGGCGTTGTTGCGTCTTTGTTCGAGCGGTTTATTCCGGTCTGATAATTATTAGTAATCAAGCCATCCTCCTGTTACCGAGCTCGAGTGGGCGCGGGCGCGCACGACTCGGAGGAAGAAGATGGCTGAGCATCCATGGCCAGTGTTAGATTATCTATGGCACGCTCATGGTGCCGGTTTGACTGGCTGCCAAAGCTTTCGCATGGCCTCCCTCTCCCGCTATTTCCTACTCCAATCCCTTGCTAGTGTTCTGCTGCTGGCCACGATTTCTATGCGCGCCACTGGCGAGCGACCGGTCCCTGGCCAATGGTCTTCGGCTGCCAATGCTGCAGAGCCGGGAGACAGCCGAGCACGTCTCCTCGCCCTGCAGGTCCGGCGCAATATGGCGATGGTGTCCACCGCGCCGCCTTCCTCGCCACCAGTTCTTGAGCCGGAAGTAACCATGACACTGCTAAAGCCCGAGCTCTTCCTACCCAGAAACCGGAGCGTAGTGCCTCCCATAGTCGTTCATACCCCTTCTCCGGACTTTCAGACCACCGCTCGTGGGTGGGCGTGCGCATCTCTCATTCGCGACTTCACGTTTCATCCTACCGATGATACCCAGATGTACTTCATTCTTGACGAGTTCTGTGTAAGAAGAGATGAAGATGGAGTTGTAAGTCGGCGGTTTTCGATCCGAAAAGCCGATCTTGCGCGGGCGCGCCAAGGTTTCAAAAATAGCTCGGTACTCAGCTATTGGTGGCCGTATGGCGCAGGGAGCGGCCTGAGCGAAACATCTGACTTTGTGTGGAAGAAGAATATAACTGACAACATATCAATGGCGCTCATGTTTGGTCTCGACGTGAACAGAAAAGGAGACCAGCTGGTCACAGCGGCAACACCGAGGATTGGGACTCAGTCCAGTATCGTCTGGGTTTCCACGGCGACTGGCAATCGAACGAGCGTGGCCATAAATGCGGACGCCGTATGGAGCGTGGCATTCAATCCGAAGAAGACGGAACTGTTCGTCTCAGACATCGCCCGACCCGTTCGGATTCTGTCGATGGCGGTCGCAGAGTCCGGGAGGCTGGACGCCGGCCCGGGATGGAACGAAGTCTGTAATTTCTCCAGCGGCGATCCCAACGTTTCATTCGCTGGATTCGACTCAAGTAGCTTTCTGCCGGACGAGAGCTGCCTTTATTTCACCGATAACAATTATAACCGGGTTTGGGCAATAGATCTTAGCTCCCCGTCCCCGAGTGCCGCTCTTGTGGCCGGATCTGGCTACAGCGGGTCCGTCGATGGCGATGGTCCCAAATCTCAGTTCAATTCCGTGGCGAGCGCAGTAGCGACACCGGACGGATGTAACGTCTTTGTTACCGAGCTTGGGAGCGGTTTTCTTCGGTGGCTGAAGCTGGACGCGCCCTGCAGCTCGGCCACCAGCGTACAGAAGGTCGCCAGATACAGTGCCGGCGCGTTGTGGGGATTGGCGCTTCGGCAATCCGGGGGCCAACTAAGTCTGTACGTCGGAGCGTCCGATGGTTCCGTGTTCGAGCTGACAATCAACAATTCGCAGCTCCACTCTTGCGCGCCTACTCCTCCCCCGCTCGTCCCGTCCTCCTCCCCACCTCCCTCGGATATGCCTTCATCTTCTGGGCCCTCGCCTTCAGGATCTTCGCCGCTTCCCCCCAGCTCCCGAGGAACTAATTTAGGTCTCGCGGTCGGGGTGCCCGTGTCGATCTCAGCCTTCCTGGCGCTTGCGACGTGCCTTAGTGTCCTTGTGTACAGAGCGCGCCGGAATGGATTGAAACAGCCAACGGTCGAGATTGGACGGCGCAGCAACTTCCCAACGCAGGGGGGTGAAGGTGGGGGACTTCAACCCTTGCAAGTCAGACGATTCTTGCTGGCAGCTCTGCAGCATTGCACAGAAAATTTCAGCACGAACTACCGTATCGGGGACAGTGGAGCGTTCGGAGATGTCTACTGGGGCTCGATCGACGATCAGGATTTGGCCATCAAGTTGATGACGGGGAATCTGACGGAGGAAAAGAGAAGAATGTTCGTGGCAGAAGTGAACACGTTGAGCAGACTCCATCATGCCAACCTTATCAGACTGGTGGGATTCTGTGACGAGGGGAGTCGGTCGATCTTGGTGTACCCGTATTTCCCGGGGGGAAGTCTGTACGCTCGCCTGCACCACAGGGAAAAGGCAGTTCCTGGAAGGCCTCTTCTCCCTCCTCTGACATTCGTTGAGCGGATGTGTATCGCCTGGCAGATTGCCAGGGGGCTCAGTTACCTTCACGGTGGAGCTGACCCGCCAATCATTCACCGTGACATCAAGAGCAGCAACGTCCTTCTTGGTGATGGCGCTGGGGAGAAGCTGCGCGTTGTGCTCGCGGATTTCGGACTAGCGACCATCGGAGAGAGAATGTTTGGCGGGACAACACGGGACACCGCGGTGAAGACCTCGCACGTGGGCGGGACGCTCGGGTACATGGCGCCGGAGTACGTGATGAAGGGAGAATTGTCGGAGAAGATCGACGTGTACGCTTTCGGCGTGATCCTTCTGGAGCTGCTTACGGGGCGAAAGGCGGCCACGGAGGCGCCCTTGGGCAACGGGGCGTGGCAGCCGCTAGCGGACTGGGCAAGGCTGTTCTTGCGAAGCGACTTTGTTGCTGGTGGAGGGATGCCGCATGCAATTCTGGACTCTTGCTTGCGTGACGAGGTGGCGGGGCGCCCATTCCAGCAGATGACGATGGAGACACTGCGTTTAGCGAGCCGCTGCTTGATGATGGAGCCTGATGCGAGGCCAACGATGACCGAGCTAGCGGGGAAGCTTGGGGATCTGTTGACAGAGGCTCAAGTCAATATAAGGAGGGTATGAGCGTCTGGCGCAGACCACATGGACAGATGCCTCTTCAGCGGATGGAGAGGGGACTGCAGCGGAGATGCTGAAAACTGTGGGCAAACGGGGGAAGAGAATAGGTAGCAGAAGGACTTGTAATGGTTGATTGGAAGAGGAAGTAGAGAGCCTTGGGGACTAATTACTAGTTACGACTATTAATTAATGTTATAACGAAGGTTAACGGATGCGTTTGTTAAATAGTGCCTGCCTGGAGGTTCGATTGCGCCCCGGGGGAGGGGGGGGAGAGAGAGAGAGAGAGAGAGAGAGAGAGAGAGAGAGAGAGAGAGAGAGAGAGAGAGAGAGAGAGAGGTGCTGGAGTAGATTGATTGATTGAGGTGTTAATAATTTCGTGATAGCAGACATTGATACTGTAGGGAATATACTCGTAGGATATCCTCGGACAAAAAGGTGTGGAGGGCAAAGAAGGTGATAGCAGAACAGGAATTGTCGCCTCGATCGACCAACAACTCGATCTGCTTACGTAGCTCTCTCTTTTTTTTATTTGTCACGTTAGCAAAGGTTTGTCGGGACATTACTGAGCAAATAATCCCATGTGCTGGCCGATCTTCGAAGAATCCATGGCGACGGCGTGGTTGGCGTAGGTGGGGGGATTGGATGTGAACCCACGTGGTCGATCAGAGTCTCCTTAGGAAGGACACTTTGCTGGACAGCCACGGAGAATTTTGTCGCTCGCTCGCTAAAACAGAAGGAGGATACTGTGGTTTTGAAAAAGTCGAACGTTATTAAAAAAAAAAAAAAAAAAAAAAAAGTCGAACGTTTTTCGCTTTCGTAGCAGAATGTTGTTCATAGCAACCATTTACTGTATTTCCTCCTTTTACTTGTGTTTTTTTTATTAGTTCGTAGCAGAATGTTGTTCATAGCAACCATTTACTGTATTTCCTCCTTTTACTTGTGTTTTTTTTATTAGGCTTTCTTTTGGGGAAACGTTATAAAACCTCCCCGCGACTTGGGGGCTTTATAACTAGGGGGCTTTATAACTTTTTTTTTTTTTTTTTTTCCTCTTTAATTCGATCCACACCACCATGCCCCCGTAAAGCTCGGGCTACAGGACGACGCAACTCATCCCGGCGCTTTATAACTTTTCCCTTTCTTTTGTGATAGAATTATGTCTCCCATAGCAACCGTTTGATTTCGTTTTACAAGGTTTTTTTTTTGTTTTGTTTTTTAATAATTACAAGGGGGGTTTGTCACTTCTTTTTCTGTCAGTTTTTGATTAGGCCTGAGAGAGAATCGTGATCCTGCTCTAGGAAATTCTGCTTATCTTCCCGCCTTTTTTTAGGGGGGGGGGGAAATTGGACCGCAGCTTACCGCCAATTTCTTCCCGCCTTTTATTTTACTTGTGTTTTTTGTCACATTTCTTTTCTTTTCTTTTTTGTCTTTTTCTTGCGCTGGGTCCAAGCCAACCTTCTTTGTGTAGTTCCAATTTTAACGGATGTCACCAAGGACATACATTTACCGCCAATTTCTTCCCGCCTTTCTTCCCGAAATTTCGTCCTCTGATTACTGCCAATTTTTTCCCGCCTTTCTTCTGGAAACTTTGACCGCTACTTACCGCTAATTTCTTCCCGCCTCTCTTCTCGGACTTCTCCGAAAATTGACCGCTGAATCCTGCCTTTTTTTTTTTTTTCGCTGCCAATTTTTCGTTCCCGCCTCTCTTCTCAGAAATATTACGCTCAATTACCGCCACATTCTTCCCGCCAATTTCCTCCCGCCTATGTCTTGCCGCCTTCTTCCCTCCTTTATTTTCAGAAATTTGATCGTTGATTACTGCCCATTGAAGGGGTTTACGAGACCCTGACCTACATTTTACCCACCCCCTTATTCTTGATGGCGCCTGCGTAGGGGTTTGGAAATCTCCGATCATTGACTAGTATTAATAAAACTAAAGCTTGGTGTGTCATAAGCTCCGGGACATTCAGAACCCCCGAGAGCCTATCCAGCAGGGCTCGAACTCTCTGCATCTGTTAATCAACAACTTTATCGATGTACTATTCACTGTATTCGGCCCGGGGGGAAAAGGCTCGACGTACTCGGGTTCTCTGAGTCTACTATGGAGAAGGGAGAAGTCAGGCAAGTAGTCTACCTGCCCCCGAATCTTTGACGCTAAACCCGATTTTTGTTTTTAATTCGCTACTGGTCCACCTACACTCACTTTGCCAGCCGCTGTTTTTTTTTTGCGTTTTTTTCCTTTTTTTTTTCCAGCAAAGGGCAACGGTCTTTTCAGATATCGTCATTTGAAATGACCAGACCTAGGTAATTCAAATTTGCAAAATTTTACTCATCTGCTTCATCTGCTTCATCTGCTTTGAGCGGAAGTAGAACTCAGGTCGGAGTCTGTATTTTACCAGTTCGGGGGTGTACCAACTGAGCAAGACCAGTTAGTGGATGGCTGTTGTACGCATATGGGATTAGAAAGTGTCATAGATCGAGGTCGGGTATGGCATGCTCGGGGCCAAGTCTCTGTAGAGTTTCGTCAATGCCTGAATGTGGACGTGTTTGCGGAGATGTGCGGTTGAGGAAACTCAACCCGATTTCTGCACATCTCCACAAACACGTCCAGATTCAGGCGTTGAGGAATCAATCAATCAATCAATCAATCAATCAATCAATCAAAAAATAATCAATCAATTGATATTTATTTATTTATTTATTTTTTATTTTTTTTTGTCACACATCACCCCCCCCCCCCCCAATTTCTGTTGGTTTTTTTTTCTTTGTATAGGCCGACAGTGGCCGACATGCGCAGGCCAAGCGAGTGCGCCTATTTCGAGCGCCCCGCCTGGGCGTGGTGCTGCTGCGCAGACTCGGCCGCGGGCCCGCGGCAGGCCTCCTCGGCCTCGGCCTCGACCGCAGGATGCGCGGCCGACAGTGTCACGTAGGGTCAAAGTGCTGTACGCTGACGCAACCGGCAGAGTGCAGATCAACAGGATCCTCTCGAAAACTTACCCCATCTCCAGGTCTGTACGACAAGGTGACCCCCTAGCTCTACCCATCTTTCTCTTCATTATGGACACTATAGCTTCCTTCCTCCGCAAACACCCGTCCATTGATCGGCTTACCGAACGGAACTTCAACCCTCTTCACAACTTCGCCCTACCCACCGCTCTGATGTTCGCAGACGATCTCACTGTCCTAATCCGTGCCAACGACAGTTCCTTCCAAGCCCTCACGAGGGCTATGGAGGCTTTCCGTCTTGCGTCTGAAATGAAGGTCAATTGGAGCAAGACCGAAGGATGGTGGGTCGCAGACGAGATGGCCCCCCAACCGGAGGGCACAACCACACCCATGTCGTGGTCCACAGGCGTACAAACACTTAGATACGTAGGCATAGGCATCATGGTCAACAGGGATGGGGTGTGGCCGGGGATGGGCCACGGCTTAATTGCCAAGGCTATAACCCGCCTGGCCCCGTGCAAGAACGCGTAGGCATCGCTGTTCGGGAGGGCAGTAATTATAAACACAACCATCTTCTCCACACTATGGTACATTGCATCCATCTGGTCTGCCCCGGACGTCGATTTCCAAACCATAAAGGCAAGATCAAGATGCTATCTATGGATGGGGGATCCCAACCGGACCTCATGCATCAATAGGGTAGCTTGGATCCACATCATTAGGAAAGTGCAGGAGGGAGGCCTAAGCCTAATTGATCCCAAGCACGGGGCAACAACACACAGATGAAATGGGTCATTAAGATCCTGACCAGACAATACCTACCATGGACCAAGATGGCTCTTGACAGCATAAGAAACCTAGCACCGATAAGCTTCCAACCAAACATGAGCGGCTAGTTCTGGATTATGGCAAAGGAGTGGACATTGGACAATAACATCAGGCAGATCCCGCAGATCACCACACTAAACTCAGACAACCAGACAACCCCACCACCCAATCCGTACTCGACCCCGTCTCTGAAGGCCTGACGGCGTATGAGGCCAGGCAGACATGGCAGAACAGAAACCAAAGAGGAGGTCCTGTGACAACCGCTGTTTTGCGATGAGTGGATTAAGGAACCCTAGGGTTGCCCTTGGTCACTAAGAAGTAAGGACTGAAGATGGCTGTCGTGGGTTGAAAAAGGGGTGTGGCAGGTTGCGCACCTGTGGGCAGAAGAACG
Source organism: Chara braunii (assembly GCA_003427395.1). Taxonomy (NCBI): domain Eukaryota; kingdom Viridiplantae; phylum Streptophyta; class Charophyceae; order Charales; family Characeae; genus Chara; species Chara braunii. The sequence continues at coordinate 646,851 of BFEA01000264.1, read as the reverse complement.
GGCAGAATGGCGGGTGGAACAAGAACTCCGAAACACTCTAAAAGGTTGTCACGCTCTCGCAGAAAACCTACTCACAATCCAGAAGAGCATCCCACCCCATTGGATTCACCTCTTGAAGGAGGACTTCTCCTGGAAACCAGAGGACTGGGGTATACTCGTCTCCCAAACTTCACCAAACAGAGCATACCGGTTTGTATCCCGCACGTCAACCACCGGCCACCGCTCCAAATTCTACTCCTACCCTATTGCCAACCAAAACCTTCAGGAACTAGCCATCCTTAACATAGAACCTCAGCTAGAGACGATAGAGTCCTTCCTACTGAGAAAAGTGAGGGTGTCAAAAACCAAACCATGGGTAATCTTCCAGGCCGACCTCAGCATCACAGAGCTCGAATTTGACCCAAAGGAGTGGGTCTGGAAACAAAGCAAATCTGGAAAAAACAGGACGACATGGGAATACGACGTGAAATTCGGGTACAATGTAGGCCTAAAGACCACGGATCCCAACCCCAAACTCGAAAACAGATGGAGAGAGACAATGAACCTAGAGCCAACAGTCTCAATGTCCATCCCCTGGACAAAACCTCCCCATAAGACCAGCTAGAATCCGTAGCTTACAGTGGCTCCTAGCCCACGCAGCACTCCCTGTCAACCAGTGGCTCCACAAAAGAAGAAAACACTCAGACCCCAACAGCTCGGAACTATGCGTTATGTGCGAGCTCAGCGTCCCTGAAGACATCCCCCACTGCCTCCTATACTGCAGCCAGGCAGCCTCGATATGGAACAAAGTCCGAAACTTATGGCACCACCTCTTCTCATCCTCTCCCCCCAACCTCACCCCCCCAAACATCTTACTTCTTGCTAACATCCTCGACAGTCTCAGAGGCGGAGAAGCAGTCTGGTTCCACATGCTCAGGAAACTAGCTTTGTGGGTCATACGGAAAAGGAGATGCACCAAGACAATCGAGGGCTCAGAGGTGGCCAAGGAGGAAATGTGGGTCCTCCTGTTGAGGATGGTGGAAACTGAGATCTGATGCAGATGAAGGAGCATAGTGATAGCGACGAGAGGCAAAGTTAACCTGAAAGACTCGTAAACAGGAGAAGAATCTTCATGAGAGACTGGGCGCTACTGTAACAGGGAAAGATCGCGACAGTCTCGGACAATAAACTACACTGGAAGAAATGGACCACTCCTACAACGACAAGAGAAGTAGCCCCGAGTGGGACAAATTGAGGTTTTGGACTCAGGAGGATAGACATATCTCCCGGCTTTCTTGTGCTGTATGACCAATTCGACAGAACCTACAGGGCGTCTGAGAGGAAAGCAAGGGTAGGGAAAGCTGACAGTCAATCCTCCTACACAGGAGTAATCAATGCTGGTCAGGGATCCTTCGGCCGGACGGAAGGAAGCGTRAGTGTGTACTATGATGTATTCAATTTTGACTTGCCGGGGGAATAGGAACCGGACTGACGCTTCCCCAGAATGGATATGGAGGCAGGAACATAAGGACCTGTTTTAAAAAAAAAAAAAAAAAAAAAGGAAGCATGATTGCCTGAACAACGAAATGATTTGTGTATATGCGCAGTCACTGTGCACGCAGTTACGGTGTAGACAGCGACTGTGTACGGTGTGAAGGTGTCTGCAGTCACGGTGACTGCAGTCACTGTGTACACGTCGCTGTGCTTTTAGTCCTACAAACACAGTCACTGAAAAGGCATTTTCCCTTAGTTGCTTGGACTTCCAAATTTTTCAATTTCTTTTTTTCGCAACAAGGAAGAACTGTTCAAGGACCGGAGAGGGAGGGCAGCAGGAAGATCACAAAGACAAAGACAGTTAGCGGGTTGAGGAGCAGTGGGGGGCCCAGGAGAGGGAGCAACTTCTTGTGCAAGAGACTTTTGTGCCGTGCTCCCTCTTTGTTTTCAGATTACGTAGCCTACCATGAAAAAGACTTGACCGGAAAGAAACGATTGCTGCTCAAAACAGCTGTGAAACAAAGCTCAAATAGCAAAGAACGAAATTTTAAAAAGATTTCAACTCTTCCCCTTAGGGGACGTCGAAGGAAAAAAAAAAAAAAAAAAAAAAAAGGGGACGTCGACCCCGATCTCTTCTTTTGCTCGGCTTACTTTCTCTCCACCGACCACAAAAAAAAAACGACGAGAAAGAAACGATTGCTGCTGAAAAAAGCTGCAAAACAAAGCTCAAACAGCTAAGAACGGGAAAAGGGCATGACATTGTAGTTTTAGCTAACAGGAATTTAAATGTAGCAGCAGTTTTAATATTACCTGAAGGATTTTTATTTCTCCCGATATGAAAGAGAAGATAGGCAGAAGCACAGAATTGGTAAGCAGGTGGGGATGGCGGGGGAGGCGGTTGGCGAGAAATGAGAAGGCTGGGGAGGTGGGGGAAGATTGCGGGCAGGAGGTCAGGGAGGCCGGGGCGCTGCCACGTGTCACGATTTCCTGCTCTCCCTCCCCAACCACGTTTGCCCCCCGACTTCGCCTGTACCCTAACCACCTCTTCCCCCCACTCACTCTCTCACAGACAAACATACGCACACAATCAAACAGTGGAACAAAAAGCAAACAAGAAAACGAGCAAGCAATCAGACCGGAAGATGAATGAATTGGATTTATTCAGCGGATCTTGATTGATTGCTTGTCTCGTAG
>BFEA01000264.1:617026-634017 GCA_003427395.1 Chara braunii | reverse complement strand
CTCTCTCTCTCTCTCTCTCTCTCTCTCTCTCTCTCTCTCTCTCTCTCTCTCTCTCTCTCTCTCTCTCTCTCTCTCTCTCTCAAAACACACATACACACGCATACACACTTGTTCCTGATTTTGTTGCACTTGCCCCCTCTCAAACTCAATGCTTTTCAACATGCCACCTGTCGAATTGGCCTCTCTTCCCACCCAACCTACTCGACCTTCTCTTCCCACCCAACGTTCTCCACGCTCTCTTCGTGCGCAGACAGCTCCACAGACTGCCGTGCGAACTGAGAAACACGCGTCCGGAAACAAAGCGGCTGGCTTTCTGGAAAGAAGAAACATGCATCGCGAAAAGCACACAGCTCCCAACTGCCGCACGAACAGAGAAACATGTGTCTGGTGGCTCGCTCTTTGGAACGAAGTTCGCGAGGACAAGGGACCAAGAAGTCCGGATCTCCTGTGCGAGTTTCGAAAAGCAAGCGAGCGGGCAAGAAGAAAATGGTACCGACCAACGGGCCTAGCTCGGTTGGTACAACCCCCAAACTAATGAAATGCAGACCTGAGCGGTTGGTACAACCCCCAAACCAATGAAATGCAGACCTGAGTTTGAATCCAGATGACCACAAAAACAGAATAAAATAATTTCGAATTTCCTGGGGCCCGTCCTGAACTGTTAAAATGCGAGCGAAGTAGCTTAGTCGGTACACACAGTACAGTCCTGAACTGTGAAAATGGTGACCTGAGTTCGAACTCCACACCAAGCAGACGAGCAAAACACTTCAATTTTGAACTGCCTGAAAAAAAGAAAAAAAACGAACTGAGCGACGAAGCTTAGTCGGTACAAACAAATGGCATGGCTCCGGGTAGTATTTGGTTGGAGTTTTGTAGGCTTTTGGTTGTAGTCGGTCCCTTGGGCCAGAAACTCTGTTCTGATGTGAGGGACTTGGACCCCTTTTCCGGTCTGTATAATGAAATGGTGATCTCGGTATGAACCTGGCCGGAGTGCCCGATCATACAGGAAAGGTTGCCTACCATCACCACTACCTGCAGGCCTCAGAATTTCAAGTAGTAGCCTACTACCTGAAGTGTAAGGAGGCTGCGCCCGCCGTCGATAAAATCCACCGGCGGCATTGGTGTGTTACAGGCCTTCAGATTTCGTGGAGCCTTTTCGGTGCCAGTCGTGCTGCAGGTAGTGGTGGTTTTGGGGGGGGGGGGAAGGCCAAGTTGAACACTCTTTTCAGAAAAGAAGGAAAAAGAGAAAAGTATCAAGTGACATAGCCCAGTTGGTACAGACAGTACAGTCCTAAACTGTTGCATACTCGTGAATACTTCAACAAGTATGGGCAGAACCAAAGATCAACCAGTGTGGGATGAGCATGTATGCAGCGGAAGTCTGATAAATGGACTGACTCACATAGACTGAACTTGTAAAGATATCACTCAACATACAAACAATCGTGAGATGGTGAGGTCTGAGCCAATCATAGACGATGCTCAGGCCCCGTACAAACATGCACAGATGAAAGGTGGGAGGAGAGACGGAGGTGGGAGATGTAGGCAGCGCCAGATGTCACCGAGATAGAATCCAGTAGGTCACCGATATGGTAGTCCAAAATGTCATCAAACAAGATCAAAATGTCGTGGACAACAAGTCACCAATGTCGGAGGTACAGAGTCCTAATGTAACTGGTGTCCAATCTGTGATGCCGCCGAGTATCAATCCCAACAATCTCCAAGTCTCGAATCCGGTAAGTATCACAGCCTCTTACCGCCGAAGTCCCAACACTGATCTCTGTCCAACTCGTAGCCAAGTCTCCAATCTGAAGAAGAGAAGAAGAAGAATGAGTCTGAAGAGGAAGAAGGAGAAGAAGAAGAAGAATGAGTCTGAAGAAGAAGAAGAAGAAGAAGAGAGGAAGAGGAGATAGCAGAGGAGGAGGGAGAGATGGCGAGGTAGGGAGGAGGAGAGTCCTCACTACCCTGTCCTGACCTGCAGCCTTACCTGCAGGATGCAAGGTGGCGCCTTGAAGCCTTCTGCAGTCGAAGTCCGCTGAAGCTATGGCACCACAGGTAAGTACCAGGTAAGTACCTCGCTCGCTCTCTATCCCGAATCTGCAGTCTAGTGCTAACCTCACGCTGCTGCTGTAGCGCTGCGCTCTAAACAGAAATAGCGCAGCGCTCCTCCGAAATGCTGCTGCTCCAGAATGCCTGGGAAGGCGACCTCCTGGTACCTAAGTACCGGTGTGGAAGGCCGGACTCTATGCTGCGAGGCCGAGCCGTGATCTGAATCGTCAAAATTGACGATTCAGATCAGACCGGCGGGCGGCAGCCTCCAGAGTGCCGCCAGGCCCAACGGTAATGTCGTTTGGGCCTGCCCGTCTGGTCTAGTCCGAAATTGTGGCCTAAAGGCCAACCGGTGGGCCTACAGTGCCACCTCCGGTCTAAAGGTCCGGCCTTGGGCCTGGACCGGCCTCCGAACCCCTATCTGTCGGGCCTAACCGGGCCCGTGTGACACAGTGTGTAACATAAACTGTTGAAACGCAGAGGTGAGTTCGAACTTCGCCGCAAGCAGATTAGTAAAATACAACAATCTGACTCACCTGGGGCCGGTCACTTGGAACTGCGGTGCGGCCTTTCCGTAAGCACTGCTAAATCGAGAAAAACGGTATAACTCCCTGGGCGTCCCTGGGCGTCCAACGGAGAAGTTTACCTAGGATCTGGAACTGCGGTGCGGCCTTTCCGTAAGCACTGCTAAATCGAGAAAAACGGTATAACTGCCGCAGACGAATTCAGAACTGCAGCTCGACCCTTCGGTACGCCCACTGAAATGTTGAAAGGCCCAGTATACAGGGTATGTGCACGAGAATGACACGCCGAAACCAAGAAAGGTCCCAGGAAAAAAAAAAAAAACAGAAATAAAGGAGAACAGAGAAAAGAAGTTGTCCCACAACAGACAAAACACAAGGATGGTATGTGAATACCCCCTGTGGTCCTTGGGCCAATATCACTTGTGTGTGTGTGTGTGTGTGTGTGTGTGTGTGTGTGTGTGTGTGTGTGTGTGTGTGTGTGTGTGTGTGTGTGTGTGTGTGTGTGTGTGTGTGTGTGTGTGTGTGTGTGGGTGGGTGTGTGTGTGTGTGTGCGTGTGAGTGTTTGTGTGCACGTGGAGTGGCGTGTGCACGGTGAGTGCAGGCCAATGACACCGCTGTAACTCAGTCACTGTGGGGTTAAGGCCCATCCAAACCTCGGTCTTTACGTTGGCCACTTACTCCTACGGGGCATCCTTTCCTGCTCTCTGACCACCGACAAGTAGAGTGAGGATTAACAAGCGACTATTACTTTAAAAAACGCAGCGTGCAAACCCTTAGGAGCACTGTTGCGTAGGTAATGAGAGGTGAAATGAAGAGAATAATATACTGTTTGAAACAAGAGAAATGAAGAAACAAAGAGAAACATTTCTTCTGCTACCGTGCCGTACGTCCTATGTTACGACAGGCAGTAGGACTAACACTACAACCAGGCGCATTAAAGGTGACTTAGCAGTAGCAGTGGTAGGAACAGAAGCGGCACAAGCCGCACAACTAGCAACAGCAGCCATTCAATTGTAAAAGGTGCACTAGCAGCTTTAAGCAAAGGACAGGTAGTGCACTGATTACCACCAGTTTACTTCGGCCTCTCACGCAGCTCACTCACTCGAAGACTAAGGTCCTTTTACTGCTTCTACGACTGCAGTAAGCGCAGAGCAGCTAACAATAACACTCGCAGTAGCAGTTGGAGATAACATTTGTAGAGAACATCTTTTGCTACTGCGACTCTTCTACCGCTGTTTAGCTGTAGCAGTACAGCTGCTAGCAACTGTAGTAAAGGTGACTTAGGAACATTAGTGCTAGGAGAAGAACAAGCGCTAGCTTTGAGCAGCAGCATACAGTTGCGGCGGGTGCATTTTTTGTTGTAGCAGCATTTGTAGTAGTGGTTTGAGTAGCCGAATTGTTGGTAGGCATTTTCCTGGGTAGAATTGTGACAGAAAGCCTGTTGAGCACACCTTCTACTTGTAGACGCAATTCCTGTGTGCAGTTAGTGATTGCGTACTCAATTGCAACTATTCCTAACTCCTGTAGACGCAAGTACTGTGTGCAGTTAGTGATTGTGTACTCAGTTTAAAGGACTACATGTGTTTTTAGGACTTCAAACTGGTTCTGCAGTTGTAGGACTATGGGCGAAGTGACTGCGTACACGCTGGGTACGTGAAACTACCGTGGAAGCTCCAATGAGCCCGTGGGCAAGCAGTCCGTCCGTGTGTGTGAGCAGGCTAGGTACCAGTGATAGAATCACGGGCGTGTGGAGCAAGATTGCGAGAATTGTCGCCTTCCGTGTCATGTTGTGTGCGCTGTATTCGAGATGGACACTACAGCCTTGCGGGGTGGTGGGATATCACAACCAGTACTTACTGTGTGCAGGTAGTGATTGTATACTTCGTTTAAAGGACTACACGTGTTTATACGACTATAAACTGTTTGAGCGGTTAAAGGACTACGGATGTAGTGACTGCTTTTATGGTCACTGCGTAAAACTACTGTGGAGGCTCCCGTGAGCCCGTGGGCAAGCGGTCCGTGTGTGTGAGCAGGGTAGGTACCAGTGACGGGATTATGGGATCCAAAGGCCAGTACTTGCTGTGTGCAGGTAGTGATTGTGTACTCCGTTTAAAGGACGACCCCTGTTTTCAGGACTCTAAAGAGTCTAAACTGTTTTTGCATTTGTAGGACTGCGGATTTAGTGACTACATTTACAATCGCTGCGTAAAGCTACTGTGGGGGCTACTGTGAGCCCACGGGCAAGCGGTCCGTGTGTGTGAGCGGGCTAGGAACCTGTGACGAGATTATGGGCTGTTTGGAACAAGATTGCGAGAATCTTTGCCTTCCGTGTCGTGTTGTGTGTGGTTTGTTCGAGTTGGACACTACAGCCTTGCAGGGGTGGTGGGATGCGTTGGCCAGTACCGTTCTGCATTTGAACAATGTGTTCTGCTTGTAGGTGCTACGCTGCTTGGCTCTTGACGTGTGCTTGCAAGGAGTAGTATGGTGCCACTTTTGAACCCTTGATGAGTTCAACACTACAGCCTTGCGGGGGTAGCAGGGTATGTTGGCCAGTACAGTTCTGCATTTCAACAATGTGTTCCGCTTGTAGGTGCTACGCTGCTTGGCTCTTGAGGCCAAGGTCACCGGTTTGAATCTTTGTTTGCACGGAGGAGTATGGTGCCACTTTTGAACCTTTGGACCGAGGCATCTTCAAATTATTAGTCAAACAAAAGTCAAATAAAAGGAAGTGAACTCCACCTGTGGGCCCTACGTAATCTGAAAACAAAGAGGGAGCACGGCACAAAAGTCTCTTGCGCAAGAAGTTGCTCCCTCTCCTGGGCCCCCCACTGCTCCTCAACCCGCTAACTGTCTTTGTCTTTGTGATCTTCCTGCTGCCCTCCCTCTTCGGTCCTTGAACAGTTCTTCCTTGTTGCGAAAAAAAGAAATTGAAAAATTTGGAAGTCCAAGCAACTAAGGGAAAATGCCTTTTCAGTGACTGTGTTTGTAGGACTAAAAGCACAGCGACGTGTACACAGTGACTGCAGTCACCGTGACTGCAGACACCTTCACACCGTACACAGTCGCTGTCTACACCGTAACTGCGTGCACAGTGACTGCGCATATACACAAATCATTTCGTTGTTCAGGCAATCATGCTTCCTTTTTTTTTTTTTTTTTTTTTAAAACAGGTCCTTATGTTCCTGCCTCCATATCCATTCTGGGGAAGCGTCAGTCCGGTTCCTATTCCCCCGGCAAGTCAAAATTGAATACATCATAGTACACACTYACGCTTCCTTCCGTCCGGCCGAAGGATCCCTGACCAGCATTGATTACTCCTGTGTAGGAGGATTGACTGTCAGCTTTCCCTACCCTTGCTTTCCTCTCAGACGCCCTGTAGGTTCTGTCGAATTGGTCATACAGCACAAGAAAGCCGGGAGATATGTCTATCCTCCTGAGTCCAAAACCTCAATTTGTCCCACTCGGGGCTACTTCTCTTGTCGTTGTAGGAGTGGTCCATTTCTTCCAGTGTAGTTTATTGTCCGAGACTGTCGCGATCTTTCCCTGTTACAGTAGCGCCCAGTCTCTCATGAAGATTCTTCTCCTGTTTACGAGTCTTTCAGGTTAACTTTGCCTCTCGTCGCTATCACTATGCTCCTTCATCTGCATCAGATCTCAGTTTCCACCATCCTCAACAGGAGGACCCACATTTCCTCCTTGGCCACCTCTGAGCCCTCGATTGTCTTGGTGCATCTCCTTTTCCGTATGACCCACAAAGCTAGTTTCCTGAGCATGTGGAACCAGACTGCTTCTCCGCCTCTGAGACTGTCGAGGATGTTAGCAAGAAGTAAGATGTTTGGGGGGGTGAGGTTGGGGGGAGAGGATGAGAAGAGGTGGTGCCATAAGTTTCGGACTTTGTTCCATATCGAGGCTGCCTGGCTGCAGTATAGGAGGCAGTGGGGGATGTCTTCAGGGACGCTGAGCTCGCACATAACGCATAGTTCCGAGCTGTTGGGGTCTGAGTGTTTTCTTCTTTTGTGGAGCCACTGGTTGACAGGGAGTGCTGCGTGGGCTAGGAGCCACTGTAAGCTACGGATTCTAGCTGGTCTTATGGGGAGGTTTTGTCCAGGGGATGGACATTGAGACTGTTGGCTCTAGGTTCATTGTCTCTCTCCATCTGTTTTCGAGTTTGGGGTTGGGATCCGTGGTCTTTAGGCCTACATTGTACCCGAATTTCACGTCGTATTCCCATGTCGTCCTGTTTTTTCCAGATTTGCTTTGTTTCCAGACCCACTCCTTTGGGTCAAATTCGAGCTCTGTGATGCTGAGGTCGGCCTGGAAGATTACCCATGGTTTGGTTTTTGACACCCTCACTTTTCTCAGTAGGAAGGACTCTATCGTCTCTAGCTGAGGTTCTATGTTAAGGATGGCTAGTTCCTGAAGGTTTTGGTTGGCAATAGGGTAGGAGTAGAATTTGGAGCGGTGGCCGGTGGTTGACGTGCGGGATACAAACCGGTATGCTCTGTTTGGTGAAGTTTGGGAGACGAGTATACCCCAGTCCTCTGGTTTCCAGGAGAAGTCCTCCTTCAAGAGGTGAATCCAATGGGGTGGGATGCTCTTCTGGATTGTGAGTAGGTTTTCTGCGAGAGCGTGATAACCTTTTAGAGTGTTTCCACCCGCCATTTTGCCCGTTCTTCTGCCCACAGTTCCCTCCCGAACAGCGATGCCTATGTGTTCTTGCACGGGGCCAGGCGGGTTATAGCTTTGGCAATTAAGTCGTGGCCCATCCCCGGCCACACATTATCCCTGTTGACCATGATGCCTAGGTATCTAAGTGCTTGTACGCCTGTGGACCACGACATGGGTGTGGTTGTGCCCTCGGGTTGGGGGGGCGTCTCGTCTGCGAGCCACCATCCTTCGGTCTTGCTCCAATTGACCTTCATTTCAGACCCAAGACGGAAAGCCTCCATAGCCCTCGCGAGGGCTTGGAAGGAACTGTCGTTGGCACGGATTAGGACTGTGAGATCGTCTGCGAACATCAGAGCGGTGGGTAGGGCAAAGTCGTGAAGAGGGTTGAAGTTTTGTTTGGTAAGCCGATCAATAGACGAGTCTTTGCGGAGGAAGGAAGCTATAGCTTCCATAATGAAGAGAAAGATGAGTAGAGCTAGGGGGTCACCTTGTCATACAGACCTGGAGATGGGGTAAGTTTCCGAGAGGATCGTGTTGATCTGCACTCTGTCGGTTGCGTCAGCATAAAGCACTTTGACCCACTTCCTGAAATTCGGGCCAACCCCCATTTGTTCCATGCACGTGTGAAGGAAGTCCCAGTTTACTTGGTTGTAGGCCTTTTCAAAATCGAAAAACAGAATTGTTGCTTTCGTTCCTTTTTCAGTTATCTTTTTGGCCTCCTCGTTCAGAGTCGTCACATTATCGAGTATGTATCGGCCTGGGATGAAACCTGCTTGGTCGATGTGGAAGCATTTATCAGTCAGATCTATGATCCTATTGGCTAGTGCTTTCACTAGGATCTTGTAGGGGGTTGTGAGAAGCGAGATGGGTCGATAGTTCTTCAAATCCTCTTTGAAACTCTCATCTTTTTTTTGTGGAGTAGCGATTTTACGCTTGTACTTAGATTTTGACCTTGTCCTCTTAGGTCTCTGTTGTCATTGAAGAAATTGAGCAGGTCCTCGCCTAGTTTAGGCCGGAAGTGGACCCAGAATTTCTTTGAAAGTTCGTCAATACCCGGGGCTTTACCGTTGCCCACCTAAGTAAGGGTTGTGTATAGTTCCCCCAAAGAGAGTGGTTTGTCCAGCCCCTCGGTTTGTGCTGGTGTGATTGTCTTCTCGATTCTTTGACCCTCTTTTGATTGTCCGGGTCTTTCAACCCTTCAATGTTGTTATTGTTGGCATTGGCTTTAATTTTTGTGAAGAAGTATTTTGTCAAGATTCGTTCAGAGTGTGATTGGTCATCCTGGCTCGAATCTGTAGGCCTCTCAATTCCCATCTCCTCCAGTCATTTAGTTCCTCTTTTGCTGAATCGAGAAGTTGGCTGTAGAAAGTTTTCGAGGGGTCTGTGACAAGATTGTCCTCTGCGAGGGATATGGCGAGTTGGAGTTTTCTTTTCGGATATTCCGTTCTCCTGCGGTGCTCTTGGATTCCACTGAGACTGTCTGGGTGACGTCTGTGTAGCTGTCTGTGAACCATTTGTGTCTATTGTCTAGTCTGGCGCTATTCTATCTCATGAAGAACCAATTTCATCTGACTGCCTCTGTTAGTCTTTCAGTGGCTGAGAGGGAGTTGTTGAATCTGTAGAGGCCCCGACCTTTTTCTGTGGGGGAGTCAAAGTTGAGGAGCAATTTTACTGGCTTGTGGTCTAGACCCCGGAAGGCCGATGGTGGACGGATCTCAGCCTGTTTAATTGTACCTTGGAGGTGTTTGGAGATTAAGAAGAAGTCGATCCGGGATAATGACGCCCGGTTGGCCTGGTTCTTTTTTCCCAGTGAGGTCTTTTTTGAAGCGTTCTAAAGGGGTCGATGAGGTCAAATTCTGTCATGATGTTTCGTATACGGGTTCCTGCTCTTGTTGGGCCTAACAGTGAGGCGCGAGAGATGCGGTCTAGGTTTGGATCCAGGGTCGTTTTCCAGTCGCCAGCAATGATCACCGGTTGGGGATTCGGTATGAGGGATTGGATGTTGCTAAAGAAGGCTAGGCGTTCGTTTTTTGGGTTGGGGCGTAAATGTTAAGAATTCTGAGTTCCTTTTCCTGCCATCTAACGTTTATCCATGAACATCTGCCTTTTGCGTTGTCTCCCTCGTTGCTGAGAATTTGACCTTCTGAACATAGCTTAGAAGCGTTGGGGACGAGTATGGCTATCCCCCGTTTGCTGAGCCCTTCGAGGTTGTACCATAATGCGAAAGCACAGTCCCCCATACTTTTTTCTATTACCATTTTTATGTTCCCGTGGTTTGGGAGATTGGACAGGTGCGTTTGTTGGAGTAGCACCACATCTGGTCTGGATCTGTTCCTTTCGTATAGACCTAGTCGGATATCCCTTGACTTATCTTCCTTTGTCAATACATTACCCAGCCCATTGATGTTCCAGCTGATTATTTTGAGTCCTTTGGCTTGCCAGTCTGTCATGATATTGTTACGGTTAACCATGTTTCTACTCCTCTAGTCGCAATTACTGTGTACAGATACACCTTTTCAGTGACTGCGTTTGTAGGACTAAAAACACAGCGACGGTCTACACAGTGACTGCCTTCACCGTGACTACGTACACCTTCACTCCGTACACAATCGTTGTGTAAACTATGAATGTGTGTACAGTGACTGCGCACACATTCACTACGTACACAAATCATTCCCTTGCTCAGACAGTCGGTGTTTCTACTCTTCTAGACACAAGGTGTAGAGGTAGAAATTGTACTCAGTTTAAAGGACTTCACAAGTCTAGAGAAAACTAGTTTAGACGACCCTTTGTCTCCAACAGGACTGTAAGAGGCAAAAAGTATGAGCTTAGTGGAACTCGTTCAAAGGACTACAAAACGACCTGAAGAGGTACCAGTGAAACTCTGTCAGTGGTCCAAACAACAACAAAATGACTCTCTAGCAGGACTGTAAGAGGCAAAAAGTCTGAGCTTGTTGGAACTCGTTCAAAGGATTACAAAACGACATGAAGAGATAACAGTGAAACCCTGTCAGTGGTCCTTTTTGTAGTACTTTCAAACAACAACAGAAAGACTCTGAAAAACAGTTCTGCTAAGACTGTCTTTAAGAACTTCAAAGCAAACTACTAAACAACGTCTCAAACACTACCTAATGAGGACACTGCAAATGTCAGTCAGTAGAGTGGCAAAAAGAGGAGCTCAGCGAAGAAGATCTTACAAGACTAAACCCATTTTGAATGTGGGGAAGAGAGACAAAAAAATCTAACTTTCTCAAACACGACTTTTAGGACTAGAAAGTGACATGAAAAGTTAATGGTAAAACCACGTTGGTGGAGTCTTTCTTAGGGCTGGACCCCACAGGCCAAAATCTTGGAAAACGGGCGACGCGAGTGCTTTTCCCGGACCCCACTGGAAGAAATCGGGTTCCTGGAAAGTGTTTTTTTGGTTGCGTTTTCCGCTTCCCGGGACCCCACAGTCTGGAAAAGTGTTCCTGGAAGATGGCACTTTGACGTTTCCACATGTGGTTTCGGTCCGAAATGTGTCATTTTCCGTAGTTGACGGCACTATTTTGTGGCAAACGGACTGGGTAGGGGGGGGGGAGCTGGAAAAGTCTGGAAAACTTCCTTGCACGACCCGGGTCCATGGAGTGTCTGGTAGGTGGCACCTTACGTTCCAGCGGCCACACGCCGCCACCCACACCTCCCGAGTCGGACATCGTGGGCGCCCATACCACCCCAACGGACTTCACTGGTCCACAATGACGGCACGAGCTTGGAAAAGTCTGGAAGAAATCGCTTTTCCAGGCCTTTTCCAGCCTCTTTGGTGGGGTCCCGTCGTTTCACCCGCGGAATCTTCCAAGTGCCCTTTCCACGATTTCCAAAATAACGCACTTTTCCAAGGTTTTTCCAGTGGGGTCCAAATCTTAGTCCTTTCAAATGACAAAAGAACAAAACCAAAAACTGAAGCAGATGTCTGCCAAAACTGGTTTATAGGACTATAAACCGAACCACTGTTGGTGAGGCAAAATATCTTCTAAAACGACACCTAATCAGAATACTGGAAGTGTTTGGCAGCAGAGCGGTGAAAGCAGAGCTCGACAAAGACAGTCTTAGAGGACTATAAGCTCATTTTGGAACAACGCCAAAAAACCAGATGTCTGTCAAAACTGCTTTATAGAACTTTAAAGTGAACTACTGTTGGTGTTCCAAAAGTTATTCTCAAACGACACTTAGTCAGCATACTTCAAGCGTTTGGCAGCAGAGCGTTGAAAAGCAGAGCTCGGCAAAGACAGTCTTTTACGACTATAAGCTCATTTTGAATATTGAAACGTATTCACCAGTTCGAAGTAGCTGATGTAGGACCCAGGGTTCGATCCCTAGATCCCCAACTTACCTGTGTACAATATCTGTGACCCCTTGAAGAATTGAACCTGCGACCTGTAGAACCGCCAGTGGTAAGTAGGTCTGTCGTAGGTCCTTAGGTAGCCAGGATTTGATCCATAGACCTGTAGAGTAGAAGTCCAGCTGCAGTCCTTCTAGAAGGTTGGCAAGTGGTCAAGTGGAGTGACTAAAGCAAGCCCATGTTGGAGACGAGGACAAGTGGCGAGGGCAAATAGTAGGACCCCAGTGCGACTGCACTGCGTCGTAGGGTTGTCACTATGCAGTCATGGGAAAGTCTAGAAAGTACCAGTCCGGTCCAGCAAGTACCACGGGGGGGACTGTGTGCCTCATGGGCCAGAGATGCAAGGCAAACGAATGCAACACAGAAGTATAAATCMAGAGGCTGCGTCCAGCCATTCATTCATTCCTGCGGAAGCTCTGCGGAAGCGCTGCTCGGGCGTCTTGTGCAAGGGAGGTCTGCAGATGGCCTGAAGACGAAGTGGGCAGGAGTTAGTGATAGACTAGTTAGTTGTTAGTGGCCATGCGCCATAGCCATATACAGTTAGTGAGTGTGTATGTGTGTGTGCAGTGATTGGCGTGCATGGTATCCAGGGTGATCCGGAGTCGAGTTGCGTGTGAATTCTGAGTCGAACGTGTAAGTGAGGGCGCCCAGCGCCTTAGCCAACTGAAGTGAACTTGGATTTGAGTTGAGTTGCAAGCTACCATATCTCCGAGTTTGAGTTGGGTGCACAGCGCCAAGTTATTCTCATCTGTTGCATGCATGTTTGAGTGTGAATTTGCAAGACTGATTTCAATATGGGCCTGAAAACCTTTTTAGAGAACACTTAGTGTTAAAAGCATGTTTCCTTCTCGGAGAAGGATTGCAAATCCATTACTTCCCCTACCGGACAACTTTCAGACAACTTTCTGCACGATTGCACTTTGGGGGTTGGGTGGAGGGGCTTGATCAAATTTCACCCACTACTGCAGCAAAAGATCTCACCCTGGATCCCAGAGACTGGTACGGGTCAGACGCTCGTCGGTCTGATCAGACCCTCCTCCTTGTTCAACAGTCTGCTCGCATGGCATAAGCCAAACTTTTGCCTGATGAGGATGTTGATTGGGCCGTCATTACCACATGGTGCAAATATGGACTGATTATCCACCAATCCAACCTCACCGCCTTTTGGCGCCTCTTGCCCTCTCTGACTGTAGCCAAGCATGCTGGTCTACTCTGGCTCATTTTGCATAATGCTGTACCAACTGCTGCCTTCCTGCACCGTCGATGGAAACAAGGCTCTCCCTTCTGCACCATTTGTTCTACAGGAAGGGGAAACAGACTACCACCTATGCTTTCAGGATTGGACAAAGATTGACCCCTCTATCCCGCTCCGGCCTCTCTCAGACTTTGCTGAATTTTTCCCGCCCCCTCCCTTACATTTGGTTGATATGGACAAAGATTGACCCCTCTATCCCGATCCCGGTACGGGGGGGGTACCGGCTAAAAATAGAATGAAATGAGATGGTTTGGCTTTGGGGGAGTTAGAAGTAGACTACACCAACACCACACCAAGCAAGGGATAACCGACCCCCCATTTTTCAACCCCATTTAAAAAAAAAAAACAAAGGGTCATTTTAACAATACTTCACACCAATCTTTAAAAACATATAAAACAGCAAGGCAAAAGTGCACTTTCATGAAATTTTACCAACATTTCAATTTGCCGATTTTCACAATTTTCACCGCTGCGCAAAACAAGCATCTCCAGGAACCCAACAAACACCAAACTTGGCACATACATGCTTTGACCAAAAACAAAACAGGGCAAAAAAAAAACAAAAAAAGCAAAAAAAAACATGATCCCCACTGCACTTTTCATGGATGTGAAGGTTACCCTAGGGGTGAAAAGTGGGGGTACCTGTTAACCATTTGTGGCTGATGGCACTACTGCCCTATCACACACACCCATCCTAGTTCACACCCACAGTTCAAGCACGGCACTGTGACATTCAACTCCATCCAAATCCCACCGCCTTTTTTTTGTCAAAATATCCTTAAACCACCAGTACTTGGCCCAGCTATCTATGCCGAGCCTGGAATGCCCCTGCGCACCACCGAAGCGCCGGGGTACCGTTTCGATTTCTTTTTTGGCTGGCGTTTCCAGCCATTGTGGTCCGGTACCCCAAAGCCCTAAAGGCAATAGCTGGGCCAATAACTGGGCCCAGCTTGTTCCAAAGAAAATAGTATTAATCGTTCCTGACGAATGTTCCTCGTTGTCGCTGACTCTCACTTTCGGTCTTGCAGCTGCCGCTTCTAGGCTCAATGGAGGAGGGCACCGAGCCTCGCGAGGAATCTCGAGGTCGAATCTGCGGCCCAAGCATCGAAACTCCCTGCTCACTTACGCCCGCAGGCTGGCCGTCTGTACTTACTCCCGTCTACTCAGGGGTTGTCAAACACACTGCCTTTGTCCAACTCGGCCGGCTGAACACTGTTGTAACTCAAGAAACCCACTACATAGACTTCCGCTCTCCATCTGAAAACCCGCTCCCACTTTTTTCCAGCGGAGATTCTTCCACTCTCCATTCTGGATGGTGTTGGCGCTTAGATTCATGTGAGAGACTGTGAATGGGGGAGTTCTCCATCTTGGAATAGGAAAATGGGGAGTTCTCTGTCTTGGAGTGGGAAAAAGGTGGCGCTTTCCGAGTACTAGATAGAAACTAGCAGGGATGGGTGTGGGCGTCAGGAGCGGATTCATCAATATACGACCCGACAGAGTTTCTCAGAAGGGGAACATCTCGGTGGTTACTTGTCGGATTCGGCGGGTCGGGAAAGAGGGAGCAACCCAGTTGTCGGCCGTTTTCGATTTCCAGCTTCCATGTGAGTTTAACAGATTGGCACTGAAGAAAAGCCGGCATAGGCCCTCGCTGCACTACTCTCCAAATGTGCAAAACGAGACTGAATCCACCACTACAACATGGACAGATGCAGAGTCATCTTTTCTGTCTTTTGTGCATGTCAAGACTCAAGAGTAGCGCAGCGAGGGCCATAGCCACGTCCTCCCTATGGACTACTCAGACAATGTGTTTAGCCTGCAGGGTGGTTCGAATCTAACACTGCAAGGGCGGTTTTTTTTTTTCAAGGGTGATCGGCCCGACCCTTCACGAGTTCTTCAACTTTCAAGAGCGGGCCTCCAGTCTGGGCGGACAAAGCAGCTTGGCACCGTCGTGCAGCATTCAAGACCGAAGAAAAGAAAAAAAAAAAGAAAAAAAAATCAAGAATCCTTCAAGAGTAGGCCCGTCCAGAGTAAGCGCAGCGACGACGGCTATTGTGAGCATTTTTCTGGTCTGCCAGCTCTTGATGTACGCTTGCACTTTTTTGCGAGTCAAGCGTAGTGCAGCTAGGCCCATGATTTCGGATTCTCAAAAAGAAATTTTATATATCTATATCCATCTATATATATATACACACCCACATAAAAAAGAACAAAAGGACTGGCCTTCAAGAGTTCGAAGCCTTTCCGAGCCTGTCAGGCAGTGTCAGCCAGGCCTGCTACCACTGTCTGGACTCTGGATTGAACATGGACTCATTTCTTTTCCATTTTTCCCCCCTTTCTTTTTTTCAATGTGGCCCAATGGACCATGGTTCAGGTATCAAACCGATCGGAACGGATACTACACTTTTTATTGTTTTTCCTGCTCGCACTTCTTTTTTTTTTTTCAAAATATGATCCACTTTCTACAAACCAGGAACAAAAGTCGGCACGGATCCCAGGGCGAACTGACCTGGCAAGCATCCCAGCGATGTTTCCTCTCAAGGGGTAACTACAGCGCAGTGACTGTCACGTTTTCAGTTCTAAATCCTTTCCAGGCATCCCTCGAATACAACACATCCCCACCCAACCCTAAAGCTGAGTTGGACACATGCACGATTTTCCTCGCTTCGGAGAAAAATTTGTGAAACCGTGGCCGAAACACAGCTAAAACTGAGAACCTTGACTTCGCCCTAGTTTTCCCTTTCTCTAAAACTGAAAACCTTGACGGAGCCCTAGTTATCCCTTTCTCCCAAACACGCCAAAGACCATGACCTCAATCCTTTGGATCCTGGTCAGGTCCCATCAGCCTTTTTCGTTTTCCTGATGACCCTGTTTCATCGTGAGGGCCAACACCGTGACCTCCCGGAAACTGGCTTCAGAGTCGCATGTACCAGCAACAGATAAGACCTTCGACTCAGGTCACAGGTGGGTCCCCGTGTCCTACTAGACCAAGGAACTGCACTCCTTACTTCGGCAAATGTAGTCACTGCTGCTTTCATCAGGTTCCCGTCCCGGCTTCTGCTAATTTATATACGCCATAGATAATCGGATATGCTTCGGGCCCAGCGGGTTTTGTTTTGGCCCCATTTCTGGTCCCCGTTTCCAGACACGCCTCAATCCGAAGCTGGGTAATGTTCCCAGTACCATGTTACTCCGGGTTCAATTGCAGGGTTCCCGGCCCCGACTGTCACTGTGACAGTCTTTTGGGATTGACAAGTTATAAAGCCTGACCATTCAGAAGTTCGACACCGACTTTAGTCAGACTGAGTGTGTCGGGGCGCAAGAATTGAGTACCATCATACTGTCTCAATCCAAAGGCCGAAGCAATCTGCCCTTCCCACAGTGAACAATTCCAGAAGGTACCGAAGGTGATATTTCTTGCAGTGCACTAGCCTTCCATAGAAAATATTCTTCTTGAATTTGGCTATGTCGAATAAAGAGTCTTGCATTCTTATTGAATATTTTGAGTGAACCATCTCCCAGAAGAGATCCTAAAATAATTGCTTTGCATTGATCCGACAAACAGGGTTACCAGCCCGTACGTACGGAGGCCCCCGGGCGGACCTCCGTACGTTCGGGCGTTCGGGGTCCCGTACGGGGTCCGAACCCGACGGCGTTCAGCCCCCACCAAAAATCATTTCAGGGCCTAAAAATAATTTTGTTTTTCTGAATTGTTTTTTGTGAGTTCTCTATGACGTGAGGTATATGCCTATAAATTTTCAAGTCACTTGGCTTAGCCAAATAAGAATTAAAAATCGCCAGAGATGGCGGTGTCAAAACGTGCTCGCCCACGGCTTTTTTCACTTTTTACTTTTTGTTTTCACTTTAGTTCGGGGTCTAAACAATTTTATTATTTTTTGAAACTTTTTAAGTGAGTTTTGTATTATGTGAAGTACACATCTGTAAATTTTCAGGGCATCTCGCTATGCCAAAAAGAAATGAAAAATCGCCAAAGATGGCGGTGTCGAAAACATGCTCGCGCACTCAGTAAATTTAATTCTCTTTTTATTTTTTATTTTTTTTTTATTAGTATTTGTTTTCTGTATTTTATTTTTATTTCAAATTTGGTAAGGAATTC
>BFEA01000264.1:572998-615026 GCA_003427395.1 Chara braunii | reverse complement strand
GTTCTCCCACCTGTTCCCGTAGTGCCATCTTTGGTCTAAGGAGTCTGTAAGTGGATTTAACAGTCAAGGTATGTAAGTTTTTTGTGAATTTTTTACCATTTTTGCTTGGAGTCGACCATGACCATTCCTTTGGGTCCAGAGGTAGGTGCTGTAAGGGAATGTCCGGGTGGTAACTACCCTGTCACTAAAAAGATGGAAGGTTGTCTTCTTTTCTTTTTTCTTGTGTGTGTGTGTGTGTATTTTCTCGTCGTCCTGGTCGGCTAGCATGGTAGATTTGCCAGAACAAACGGGCATGTTGATAGTAAAAGTCCCTATTTGCACAGGTGTGTGGGATGCAATTTTAATTTTTCTTTCCCGTTCCGTCCGGCCCGCCTCCATCCCACCTCCATCTTTTTTCTTTTTTTTCTTTTTTTTTTCCGTTTCTTTTACGGTTTTACTTACATAATTAGTGGGTTATCGGAGCCCTAGCCGGCCCCTCGCCACTGGGGGCCCCACCCTACTCCCTGACCACCGTCAATTACGGCAGGGGGCAACATGCATCCCCTTATGCTTGCAGGGGTCCCCTGTATATAGGCTTAGGAGTAGTGGTAGGTAGAAAGTGAAAGGTGAAATCAGGAGAAGAATTTAGCTTAGTTTTCAACAAAAAAAAAACAAAAAAAACGACTACTCCAACTGCTGAGCAAGGTTAAAGCTGCAGTGTGCCCACGAAACGGAGGGGACCCAGCTTACGCATCAGGTGCTCTTTTGACAGGAGTTAATTTTCTCTCTTCTCTTTTTCTTTCTTTTCCTTGATCCTAAAACAGGGCGTCGACAAGGCTTGAGCACGGATGTGGCTGCTACGGGGTCCCCATAATACTATAATCACAATAAAAAAAGGCCTGAAAGGCCGTCCTGTCCAATTTCGACAGGTACTAATTGAATTGGTCAGGCTTAAATGAACTAGTCTTTAAAATAAAAATAACAAAAATAATAAAAATATCATCGGAAAACTACGCGAGAGTCACAGATGAGTTATAATTGCAGTACGGGCCAAGATAACAGTTCCGAATTACAGTTTGGGCGATGTATACATCCCAGATTTCTGGCCTGGCAGGGCCCGAAGTGGAATTGCAAACTGTATCCCGCAGATTCTCGCCCCATAGTGCAATTATAACTCGTTTTTGTGACCCTACTGAATTTAGTAATTTACCCCCGTTATCATTTACCGGCTGGCCTAGATCACCCCCTGAACTCTTTTTCTTTTTTTTTTTGGTGGGATGGCCTCAAAATATCATCATCGGTAGCGCTCCGCCGCCCGAGGACTTCCAAAGCAGCGCGGCGTTGCTGGAAGCTTCCCGAGGCGGCGTTCCAAAGCAGCGCGGTGTTGCTGGAAGCTTCCCGTGGCGGCGTTCCAAAGCAGCGCGGCGTTGCTGGAAGCTTCCCGAGGCGGCGTTCCAAAGCAGTGCGGCGTTGCTGGAAGCTTCCCGAGGCGGCGTTCCAAAGCAGCGCGGCGTTGCTGGAAGCTTCCCGAGGCGGCGTTCCAAAGCAGTGCGGCGTTGCTGGAAGCTTCCCGAGGCGGCGTGGTGGCGGGCGGTTGACAGTAGGAGGATGCCAACAGCGTGGCGGTGCCCAAAGTTTCCCGAGACCGCGTGGCGCTGGGCGATCGATAGCAGGAGAACGACGGTGTAGTATGAGAGGGAGGGCGACTAGCATCATTGGGCGAGGAGAAGGTTGATGTTGGGGTGCAGAGGGGGAGTGGGGTTGTGGTTAATTGAGAATGACGGCAGCGTCAGGCAGAGGAGCTCGCTGGGCGCCTTGTGGAGGAATATGAGACGGGTCGTTCTTCTTATGCTGTGCTTCTGGTTGACGAGGAGGAACATCATGAGGGCGAGTGAGTGGGGTAAGGATGGACATCATGATGACGATACCCCTTCATCTTTTTGGACTACCTGCGAGGGGTGGCTGGCAGGTTCAGCAGTCAGTCTCGCGATGTGGCTTGGACGGCGAGCGACGGTCCGTTTATCTTCATTGTCCGGCCCTTTCGAGGTGGTTGGATAGTGCAGTCGACCATAGGTGGATGGGTGCATGAAAGCCAATGAAGGGCGACAAGGTGAGGTTTGGAGAGGGGAGGGGTGTGTCCATGGTTTGTTTAGGGTAAGGTGTTCCTGCTCTTGTACCTGTCCCGAATTGCTGGGATTACATTAGTAGAAGTTCTAGTACACTCCTACTGCTAGGATTACATTACTAAAAGTTCTAGTACACTCCTACTGATCCCTAAAGATTAATCGGAGGGATTTTCAACATTCATAGTTCCCAGATTGCTTCGTATTCCTTAAAACCTCATATTAATTCATTTTTGTATGTTTGATTTTGGCGATAATCAGTAAAGAATTCTGATATCCAAAGTTGATTGCCTGTTTGCCTGATTGCCTGATTTTAATTTCGAATCCATATAGGTAGATGATGAAATGGTTACGTTTCCTGATTTTTTCCCCTAAACTCTCCTCACAGTAGTGTACAAACTGCTAGCAAAAGCCTTGACCAATCGAATGACACCACTGATGAGAGACATCATCCACAAGGTTTCTCGAATTTGGATTGCAATCGATTGATTCTGAGCTGTTTTCTTTTGAGTAATAGTCTTAGTCTGAAGTTCATAAATCAGAGTTGAAAAAAAAAAAAAAAAAAAAAAAAAAAAAAAAAAAAAAAAAAGAGAGTTTTTGCTATGATCTCAAGGGACGATTACCAAGATTGACTTGTAAAATGGATTTTGTAATTTTGAGTGGAATTCCATGTCTTTAATTGTCTTATAAATTTTCAGCCCTTATTTTTCATTCTAAGCATTTTGCTCTTGATTTTTTTTCTGATTTGAAGGGCAAGAATCCGAAACTTGAGTTGTTGGATTTTCAGTTCGAAATTCTAAATTTCTGGGGTACTGTATTGATATCTTAGATTTCCAGGGCTCGTTGTGGATGGCGTTGGTTTGGCAGTGGGGGAGTTGTTGGGGAGGATATAATGTGTCTTGCTGGTGAAGGGGGCTAGCCAGTTGAATGGAAAAAGGGCACGGCGGCGCTTGGTCATGGTAAGTCCTGCTGGAGTAGGGTAAAGTGGGAAGAGGGAGATTTTTCGTGGGGGACCACAGCTACTACATGGAGATTATGAAGGCGGTAGGTTTTCGCAATTTCACATGGTATACTGTATGGATACACAGGCGTTGATCAGGACTGGAGAGTTTGTTTTGTGGAGCATATTATCCTGCAGAGGGAGCTGTGTGGGCTTGACCTTTTCAGGGCCGGGCTGATTTTGGGGTTGCATAAGTCGATGGAAGTTGGGGGAGGGAAGCCAGTGGTGTGAGAGGATTGATTTGGAGAGCTCTAGTTCTACGGGGGCATGTGCTTGATGTGGTAAGGAAATCGCAAGTCCCTGAGGGAGCTGGAGTGACCTGGAGGAAAGGGAAATTAGGATGGAGAAGGGGGAACTATAGTTCTGCAGGGGCATGTGCGTGATGTGATAAGGAAATTCTAAGTCCCTGAGGGAGCTGGAGCGACCCGGGGAAGAGGTAATTAGGGTGGGGAGGGAGGGAGGGAGGGGAAACCCAGTTCTGCGGGGGCATGGGCATGATGTGGCAAGGAAATTGGAAGTCCCAGAGGGAGCTGGAGTGACCCAGGGGAAGGAGCAATTCTGGGGTGCTTGCGAGTTCTGGTTGAGTTTGGTGCGCTCAAGTGCATGTCAACTTTTGGCGGGACTCAAAAAAAGGCGGGTCCTTCGGGACATCCGTTAAAATTGGAACGATACAGAGAAAGAGAAGATTAGCATGGCCCCTGCGCAAGGATGACAGGCATAAATCGAGAAATGGTCCAAATTTTAAAAGAAAGGTTTTATTAAGAAAGAATGAAAAAAAAAANAAAAAAAAAAAAAAAAAAAAAAAAAAAAAAAAGGCGGGCACAGTTCTCATAGCTTTTATGAATTGTAGAGCTCACGACTGTGTTGTTGAATAGGTTAGTCTCAGCCGAAGAAGCCAGGTAATGGCCCTGGTAAATCTGCTTTTGCATATGTTTTCCAATATGTTCTCAAATGGGACGCTGGGCGCGGTTCCCAGCACATGTTGCTTCCCACGAATAGATTGGAGCATGGTTTTCCAAAAAAAAAAACAAAAAAAAAAAAGAGGAAAAGAGATCATCTGACCGGCCCTACCAGCAGTCATTCATTTTTTTTATTATTTTTTTTTAACCAAAAACAATACCGCCACTAACCCAGGGTGATAACAGCCAGGGTCAGCCATAGTAAATCGAGGGCTCCAATCTATTGGTGGGAGCTGCACATGCTGGGAACCGGGCCCAGCATCCCATGTAATAGAATTTTGCAAATTCTCTCCGATGCAGCTACGTACCGAAACAAAAAAAAACTGCATCTCAACCTGATAGGACAGGCACCAGATATGCCTGAAGAGCTGGCTTAGTCAGTCGACCTTCATAACTAACGTTTCTGTAAGGACCCGTCAAAACACAGACTGAGAACACTGCTGATTTCTGAAGTTCTGCCGATGGAATGGATGCCTTGCTGAGATTCCCGCATTCTGCTGTGTTTTCTAAGTCTGTCTGTGTGTGCATACTTGTGACCTGCGTGCCTGTCTGAGTGCTTGTCTGTATGAGTGCGTGTGTGACCCGCAAGGGTACTTGTTTGTTTGGCGGGCCCGTAGGGCCGGTACTTACCTGTGGTTGTGGCATTGAGGGTTGCAGCAAGGAAAACACTCAAGTAGCGGAGCCAGGGGCCCGCGGTGCTTAGAGCAGCGGAAAAACACTCAAGTAGCAGGTAGGCCGGTACCGCACCCAGCAGCAGTAGATGTGCCGGGTACTCGAGGCCGAGCAGAAGAAGACAAAGTTGGCATTTTTAGAGGCCCAGTAGCGGTAGGCTAGGTCTAGGCCGGTACAAATCCATCCAGTCTGAGTCTAGATCCTGTACAGGCAATATCAGAGTCTGCAATGATGTTTCCCTCCGAAAGGGAGGTGCCGGTTGCTTGGGAGGCCGAGCGGCCTGGAAGTCACCGCCCAGGAGGCAAGCAGGCCGCTATATCAAGAGGCCGAGGCAAGAGCTCGGCCTCATTCTTCAGTGTGCAAGTTTGGCGACACGCTGCTGGAGCGCTGGCTGGAGTGGCGCTGGGTACTACAGCGCTGCTAGGAGGAAGAAGCCGGGAGCTTCCACCTTGGCTATGGTGGAGCTCTACCGGTAGGAGGAGGAGGGAGAAGGGGACCAAGGAGGAGAGTGGTGGGGTACTTACCTGGCTATGGCAGACACCATCTTCATCACCTTGTTAGGCGCTGCATCTGGAAGGCCCAGTGGGGGTAGTGCCGCATCAAGGAAGCTCGGGGCAGAGTCAGGCATGGCGGTTGAGTGGGCAGCGGCAGAGCTGCATGGTGATGACCTTGAAGTGGGGCAGCGGCATAGCTGCTTTGGGTTGTCCTTTGGACAGGAGGCTGAAGCCTCAGTAGTCCGCCATAGCCTCGGCCTGTATGTAGAGGAAGAGGAAGGGTGGCCATGGCTATGGTGGACCTCATGTTGTGCCTGCAGTAGAAGTGGGATTCGGACATTGATTCTGGTTCAGTCATTCAACATTATTATTGTTATTTCTTGTTTGAATAAGAGGGGAGGAGATAAGGAGGAAGAGATTGGTTAGCGCAGAAGAAGAGCCTTGTCATTGGTCTATGCTGGAGTACAACATCTTCTTCTTCTTTCTTACTTCTTCTTTCCCTCTCTCTCCTCTCAAGTTCATTCATTTCTTTTTGCAATTGGATGGCATTGTACTTTCAGATGAATGTATACTTCGAAATTGGCCAGGATCATAACAGTTTCTCTTTTGTTATACCACCAGTACTTCCTAAAGTCGTGCCCGTTAACGCACCACGATTTTAGGAAACATACGGGTCACTTGAGGAGTGCCCAAATTCATTCAACTAGAAATGTTTCTACTCTTTTTTTTTCCCGCGGCTGATAGCTGGGTCAAGTACTGGTGGTTTATCAACATTTCCAACCCCTAGGAAACCCCAGGCTTGATGTTGCTAATCTTGTCAGACTCCTTTTACATTTGGACACCTACATGATGTACCCCCATCCCTGAGCCTCCCCCATCCTTGAGACCCCCTGAGACTCACGGGGGTCTGGGACCTAGCTGGGACCCATCAGCCATGGGGTAAGAGAGATTACCTCCCTTCGTTTTTCTACTGACTAGTCTGCCTTCCAAACCCTTACGTCCCGAAAAACCATTTATAGCTCGTTCTTCTGTTTCTTCTGCGTCCGGACTCAGGTCTGTATTTCAACAGTTCAGGAGTGTACCACCGCCTATGGTCGCCTCTTCAAACTCTCTGTGTGGCATATGAAAAAAAGCTTGTAGTCCAGAGCGGATTAGTTTGAGAATCCGTTGATCTCGGATTGTTAGCCAGATGATCTTATCCAGAGTCCCATGATTTACGGCTCCAGGGCCTTCGGCCTCCAGGGATCCTTCAATGTACCCATTGTGCACCATGAAAGGTACCCATTACAACATTAAGGGCCCTGTGAGCACTACGTCCCGGTCTGAAGCCATGTGAACAAGTGGAAAAGCGGGGTTCATAAATAGGTTCTAAGATCATTCTAACAACTTGTCCGATCCTGTCCTGGAACCATGATACTCCCAGTGGACGCTTTTTGTGCTTCCCTGAGCTACCCTTCTTCCCCCGAATACAACATACCATCATTATAGCTGTGTATTTAGACCAAAAGATATACCCCAAATAAAGCTAATAATGACCGTACATTGTTTTTCGGGGGAAGAAGGTAGGCCAGTCGGTCCCCCTCAACTGTCTACATACAAACTAAGCTCTAATCCATATACACCTTCAGATAACAGATTCATTGTTTTTTTTTCATTTTTTTTTTCCCAAAAAGTCCAGGGTGTTGTAGAGGCCAGTCAGTGTGTGCACAGTGTGAGCCGCAGGTATCCTGGAATATGAGACCACCTCCCAACCCATCCTCACGTCAATACTCCTAGCGCACCCCCTATCCCACTATCCTACCTCAGTGTGGCCAGCACTCAGGACCATTGCCCTACCAACAGCCAGGCAACTTGGACCGAACAGCCATGATCGGCACCAGGGCTGATAGATTGCCCAGCCCTGGTGGAAGCGGAATCGGACAAACCTTGTCGAACGGGAACTTCGGACGCCAGGCCCAGACAATGAACTACAGGCCCCACATATAGCCACCAGACAGTTCAATCCGAACGTCAGTAGAAACTTCACCCAATGTCACACTATCCAACCTACCTGAACCTACTGCAGGCACTAGACCCCAGCATTGACTTAGCTCCCCAGCCTGTTTTTTTGTGTGCATATTCTTTGAATCTATGTAGACAGTATCATGTGTGGAAACTTATGTAACCCATAGGCAATATATATAATTCACAAGCTATGTGGGTATGCCCGAAAGCTAGTGTACTCGGTGAATCATGTGTGTATGGAGGAGAGAACGGGGCAAGCTGGACAAGGACCGCCCCCAAGGACCGAACCAAAGCTCGAACCCGTAACCTTGTACCAACTAATCCAAGACTCTACCATATGAGCAACTACCCAAAATGGAACGAGCATGTGATATGCCAGACTGGGGAGAACATCAGAACACCCGAGACCAACACCCCAAGCAAACCCTGTGAAACCCACGACCAACATACAACACCCTGGGCTACCCTTGGGTGGTGCGCAGGCAGTGTCTGTAATAGCTTACCATGCGTCAGCCCAAGGGGATGTGCGTCCAGCCGTGCATCAGTCTAACGCCCTGCCCGGTGTTCATGCACAAGACTGGGGGGGGTTGAACCCGCAACCTTATACAATAATGCACATTTCCAACCGGTGCTTTAACCAACTGACTGGACGGTCGTGATATCTGAAGGACGTCGTCGCCCTTTTAAACCACCAGCACCATCAGTAGTAAACCACCAGCACCATCAGCAGCCAGTCTCGACTTTCAGGCGGGCGGGCCGCAGCCGACATATGGGAAAGGTACTACCGTCTTCCCCCGAACATAGCACACCCTGATAATGAATGTATGCAAGTCTTTCCGGTCCGGTGCAGCCATAATGAGGGTGCGTTGCGTTCGGAAGAAGACGGTAGGGAAGACCGTAGTGGTTTTACAAGAAGAGGACAGAAAAAAAATCACAGAGGAAGTAAAAAGGAAGAGAGTAGGTAGAGTCAAACCCCTGGGTTGCAGGGCAATCGATGCTGGGAGGCCCCATGGTCACTGTTCTCAGACATTCTCATTTATTCTGTATATGGGAAGCTGGACCCGCTTTCCAGCAGGTGAAGCTCCCCACCAATAGCCGGAGTTCCTCTTAGGGGCTACGTACGGGTGATTGCTCTTGTCAACAGCCCTAGCACCCCGAGGGATGTTTAAACAAAAACAAAAACAGAAATAAAGATTAGATTATGATGATTGAACCACACGCCCGGGGTGATTCAGAACGATTTTATTCTTGTTATCTGGTTGTATCCAGACTGGAACTCCGGTCTGTATCTCGACAGTCCATGATGGTACAAACTGAGCTCGCATTGGAGATTCGACTCTTGACCTGAGGGAAGGACCCGACCACAACGCAGGTTACGTGACTCTTGAATCGAGACCTTCACATCGATCCGATCGGGCCCAGGAAAGACAATTTGTTGAAAGTTAAACCGACATGGAAAAGGAAGGATCGCCCAAGAGGGACTGTCCTCTCAGGCCTCAACCGAGATGGAAGTGAACCCCAATAGTTCCACCAGGCCTGTAGCCTCCTGTAGCCTACCTTCACATGAGTTGCCTACCTGCAAATGGGAATGACCTCGCGGCGCCTCGGTCCCGTCATCCGCTGCATCCCCCCTCAGATCATCCATCTCCAAGGGTGGATTGAGCTAGTTACCCTCTTGATCCATTTCGCCCCATAACCCCCCTCCCACTACTCTGGCCCGTCCCGTCATCTGCTGCATACCCCCTCAGATCATCCATCTCAAAGAGACGTCTTTACCTACTTCCATCGACCACCCTCCCCACTTCCCTACCGGTAGTAATCCTCTTCTTCCCCATCCCCATAAACCCCCCTCCCGTTAACCTGACCCCTTCGGTAGCATATGAGCTGCCTCTCCTATTCTCGACTGAGCCTCCGTTGCCCCAGCATCCCCTTGACATCCCTCGCATCATCCGTCTCGAAAGAAGGGTCTTGGCCAGCTATACTCTTCTTCCGTTCCTTCACATAACCCCAGTCCCATTACCCTTTCCCCTCCGCAGAATATGCACTGCCGCCCCTCTTCTCACCTGAACCTCCCTTGGCCCTTTCTCCTCCATACCGGGACAGCTACGCCCGCCCCCGCTATCATTTCTTCCCCCTCACCCTTACCCCCTCCTCTCCCAACACTCACCGACCCCGATACCCAGCCTCCACTGATCCAATTACAACTGTGCAAACCAAATTGAAGTCTTGACCCAGAAGTCGTTACTCCGATGATGCTCGGTTGCTCTTTTTCATTTTCTGCCAGTGTTAGAGCTGGGTATGAGGCAACTAGACTTCAACCACGTTCGTTTTCCCAATGTGACAAATTGTTAAGGAATAGTAATAACGGTGACTAGGTCGTTGAAACACTTAAAAGACTTCAATTACTCCAATTTGCGATGGTGCGGCACACCTCCCGTACTCGTGACCGAACGGCCGCCCCCATCTTATTATTAAGGAAGCTGTTCAGCAGACACAGTTATTCGAGAACGATAGGGCTACCTTCCGAATACAACGTACGGTCATTATACCCGCATTTGGGCTATCATGCCGTCTAATCGTGTGATGCACGACATCTTGCACGGTTTGGTCGGCACTTTAGTAGACTGGATGGGTGAAGGGGCAACCATTGCAGTGGAACTTTTGAAATACAGCTATAATGACCGGACGTCGTATTCGGGGGAAAAAGACAGATAGCTGAGAGGCAGGCAGCAATCTTCACTTGAACGACGCTTGCCCCTCGTTTACCAAATGAGATCAAGTTCTATTTCCCAGTACAGTGAGGGCAAGGAGGTCGGTGAAACGATGACGGGGAACTACGCGTGAGTCACAAACATGAATTGAACTGCAGTACGGGCCATGATACAGTTTCGACTGTAGGAATACAACCCAGCTTTCTGGGCAAGTACGGTGCCCGAAGTGCAAGTGCAAACCGTATCTCGGCCCATAATGCTCTATTTTAACTCGTTTTTATTACCACTTATTCCATACACAACGCAGCTAATCGGAAGATACAGATAATCAAACAATGAATCACACTGCTGGGTAAGAAAGACACACAGCTAGACTTAAGACGACCCTTTTCCATCGTCGCCAATTATAAAGACTGTCTCCCAGCTAGTGTAGGGAGGTCGTTGAGACAATGAATCAATTACGCACTCCCTTTTTTATCGTTTCCGTGGTAAAACAATTCTATTGCAGAAAATTGAAAGACGAGATGGATCAACAAAAGAATAATCACTGATTTCAACAGCACGATACGCCTCCCCGCCTCCAACCAAAAGCCCTCAAAGAACAAACCGCGCTCGAGATAGATCGACAAAAGAGTTAACACTGATCTCAACAGCACGATACGCCTCCCCGCCTTCAACCAAAAGCCCACAAAGAACAAACCACAAGACAGTTTATGTGCAGAGACCGTAATTCCACATCTGTCATACCTCCATAACATCCAGCAGCCTTCTCAGACCACAAACGGAACTTGGACCGAGGACTCGTCTACGTTCCGAAACGCATTCACCACACCACTCACTGACTGCACAACTGCAACAAAAGACGATTATGGCGAAACACAATGGACACAGTCAATTTGCACAAACGCAGCAATTATGGCGTTGAATCTTTCCATTTCTTATCGAACACCTCGTTCTCATTCTGCACATCTAATGAGATACAGCAAGAGGCCAGCAATAACAGCCGTAACAAATGGTCAGATATTCCACGACAACGAAAAAAATGCTATGCTCCAATCACGTGCCACTCAAAGAGGCTGGCTCTACAATGCCTCTCCTACTCCATCAGGATTACTATACAACTAAGACTCTGGCAGAAGAACGCCGTCCATCATAACTAAGCTCCCGCTCACTTACAGGTAATATTTGCTCAGGCCACAGCCCCCGGTTCGATCGGAAGACACAACCCGTCGTCTCTTATCGACTCACAGACTGAACCACCACTGTGATGACAATAGTCCACATAGTCGTCAGCTTGCCCCACAGGCTGCAATACCAGAGCCCGCCATTCGCACACATTACCTCGAAAGGTGGAGGACCACACTGCAGCGACGTAGCAATTGCCCCACGATAACAACGCGAAGGCAGCGCGCTTAACTTTAATTTGTTGCGCGCGCGCCGCCCGCTTATCGACCTTCCTGTCACCAACTCCCGCGCAGTTCCACACACAGCTGTGCCGACCGCAATCCACCACGGACGACTCACCCTGCCTTCTAGTCCTCACATGCGCGGCCGCCCTTATACATGCACATCGACAAGCGATTAGAAAGCTTAACTAGGCGCAAGCTGGTAAAACCAGGTCATGAACACATGACGCCAGCACGCTTCATACCAAAGACATCAACGAGATAACCGCGCCTTCATCACGCGCCGTCGATCACTGGAGACGACGATGACGAGACTCGTTCACCCTGGCGGACCAATACGCGACGGCAAGATGAAAGCGATAACGCGTCCTTGACCTACCTAGTTGCACCACGCATAAAACGAATGATCCTCGACTTCAACATCCTCTGCTAGCGCACACATACGTAGAGTCCTCACTTCCACGGCGTCTTGATTACGCCCGTCGATCACTGGAGACGACGATGACGAGACTCGTTCACCCTGGCGGACCAATACGCGACGGCAAGATGAGAGCGACAACGCGTCCTTGAACTACCTAGTTGCACCACGCGTAAGAAACGTATGATCCTCGACTACCCGCATACTCTGAGATAGCGCACACATACGTAAAAGTCCTTCCTTCCACGGCGACGACTCGATCCCCATCAATCCCGACATCATTACCATTACGAAGAGAAAGTCCTTACTTCCACGGCGACGACTCGATCCCCATCAATCCCGACATCATTACCATCACGAAGAGTGACATGAAAACAGAGGCAAGGAGAAATCTCCTACCCCGCAACGACTTCGCGGCAAAATTCTTGACGCCTCGAATGCCATATCCACGTCTATTTCGTCATACCTACGCAACACCCACGTGGATGCGAAGTACGTTACGCGACATCCACGTGGCCGCTACATAAACGTCATACCTGTGCAACATCCACGTGGATGCGAAGCACTTTAGCGACGTCCACGTGGCCGCAAAATAAACGGCCATTACGGAGCTCAAAACGACATCTAATCGCACCCGTCAACCGCGTTTCAGTTAGGACGACCGCGACAACAAACGTCGATGAACGAGACAAGTCCAGCTACTCCTGAAAGTAATACCTACAGCTCAGTCGACCTACAGAGTAGTTCACCACATCAACAATAGGAATAGATATGGAAACAGACTCAGAGAAATTCCCCCTCCCCGTTTCATCCACGAAGACTGCTGAAGTAAACAACAATCAGATCTCGAGTCCACGTCCAATCCGTCGCATCTATGCAACATTAACGTGGACGCGTCGTAATCTGCGCGGAGTCCACGTGGCCTCAACGCCAACGGAAATCACGGCACTCAGATTACATCTAATCGCGCGTTTATCAAACGAGTTATCAACGTCCACGTGGCCTCTACCTTAGTCAACCTCCTCCATGCGGCTGCCCTCTTCGGCGGCAGTTTCCTCCTCCAGAGGCGGCATGTCCTCGTCCTCCGCACCTGCGTCCTCGTCGATGCTCAGACCAAGTTTAATCATTCGGTGAATTCTGCCCGCGAACATGTTGGGATCATCAAGACTGAATCCCGACGTCAGAAGTGCCGTCTCAAACATCAGCATCACCAGGTCCTTGACAGTCTTGTCGCTTCTGTCCGCTTCCGCCCTCTTTTTCAGTTCTTTCATGATCGCGTTCTCCGGATTGATCTCCATCGTCTTCTTACTGGCCATGTAACTCGACATGCTGCTATCCCGAAGAGCTTGCGCCCTCATGATGCGTTCCATATTCGCCGTCCAGCCATACTCGCCAGTGACCAGACAACAAGGGGAATCGACAATACGATCGGAGACGACAACTTTCTCGACTTTCTCACCGAGAATCTCCTTCATCAGCTTACACAAACTCTCGAACGCTTTCTTCGTCTCCTCTTTCCTCTTTTTCTCCTCCTCCGTGTCCTCCAGCTTGAGTCCCTCCTTCGTCGCCGACACGAGCTTCTTCCCGTCATATTCCTTCAGCTGCCCGACGGCGTACTCGTCGATCGGATCGACCATGAACAGCACTTCGTATCCCTTCCTCTTCAGCTTCTCCAAGAACGGCGAGTTCTCGACTGCCTTCTTGCTCTCGCCGGTTATGTAGTAGATGTCCTTCTGCCCATCCTTCATCCGCGTGACATAGTCTTTCAAGCTTGTCATATCGTCACCGGACTTCGTCGAATGGTATCTCAACAGATCCGCCAACTTCGCGCGATTCGTGCTATCCTCGTGAATACCCAGCTTGATGTTCTTGGCAAAAGCCTCGTAGAACTTCGCGTAATCCTCTTTGTTCTCGGTGATCTCGGTGAACAGCTCAATACACTTCTTGACAAGGTTCTTGCGGATGACTTTAAGAATCTTGTTCTGCTGCAACATCTCGCGAGAAATATTCAGAGGCAAGTCCTCTGAGTCCACGACTCCCTTCACGAAGCTCAAGTACTCCGGAATGAGCTCCTCGCAGTTGTCCATGATAAACACTCGCCTCACATACAGCTTGATGTTGTTCATCTTCCTCTTGCCATCGAAAAGATCGAACGGCGCACGTTTCGGGACGAACAACACGGCTTTGAATTCCAACTGCCCCTCCACGGAGAAGTGTTTGACGGCCAAGTGCTCCTCCCAATCGTTCGTCAAACTCTTGTAGAAAGCCGCGTACTCTTCCTTCGTGATCTCGTCGGGATTGCGCATCCAAATCGGCTTCTGCTTGTTGACCAACTTCCACTCGTGAGACACTT
Source organism: Chara braunii (assembly GCA_003427395.1). Classification (NCBI taxonomy): domain Eukaryota; kingdom Viridiplantae; phylum Streptophyta; class Charophyceae; order Charales; family Characeae; genus Chara; species Chara braunii. The sequence goes on along the minus strand of BFEA01000264.1, from coordinate 600,907 downwards.
CCTTTACCTTCTTCTTCTTCTTCTTGTCCTTGCTCTCGTCGATCTCCTCAACCTTGCCCTCCTCCTCGTCCTTGTCTTCATCCTCGTCGTCAGACACCTCTTTCTCCGTCGTCTTCTCTGTCCACAGAGAGATCGGATAACTGATGAACTCAGAGTGCTTCTTGATCAGGTCCTTCAACCGCCGCTCCTCGAGATACTCCGTCTGGTCCTCCTTCAGGTACAAGGTGATCTTGGTACCTCTCTTCAGATCCTCGCCTGAGGTGTCACACTTGACAGTGAACGAGCCGCCTGCCTGAGACTCCCAAACGTACTGTTCGTCGTCGTTGTGCTTAGTGGTGACGACAACTCTCTCCGCCACTAGGTACGCCGAATAGAAACCAACTCCAAACTGTCCGATCATGCTGATATCAGCACCAGCAGTCAGAGCCTCCATGAACTCCTTCGTGCCGGATCGCGCAATCGTGCCGAGGTTATTGACAAGATCTGCCTTCGTCATGCCAACTCCGCTATCGATAATCGACAGCGTCTTGTTCGCCTTATCCGGGACGATGTGAATGAACAGCTCTGGCTGCGCCTCCAGCTTGCTCTTGTCGGTCAAGCCCTCGAATCGGATCTTGTCCAGTGCGTCGGAGGCATTGCTGATCAGCTCCCGTAAGAAGATCTCCTTGTTGCTGTAGAAAGTGTTGATAATGAGACTAAGCAACTGATTGATCTCCGCCTGGAAAGCGAAGGTCTCCGTCTCGAAGTTCATGCTCACGTCCTCAGCAGCAGGAGCAGAGGAACCCGGCATCACGTCCACATCCGCCATCACGACCTGCTGAAAATTTTGCGCACCACAACAACAATAACCAGCGTGAGGGAGAGCAAGTGCCTACGCTGCGATGACAACGTTAAGACAAGCTGATTCGTGATTTCAGTACAGCGTGAGAGAAGCGCGTGAGTGCGTGCTTCAGACCAGCGTGAGAGAGGGCGCGCAAGAGGACTCGTGAGCGCTTACCTGCGCGATTAGAGCGTGAGCAGAAGCGAGCGACTGCGTAAGGACAGTGGTGAGAGACGTCGCTTGCGCGCGCGACTGCGGTGAAGCAGAGATAGAGATGGGTAGGCACGGACTACAGTGGGCGTTCGAACGGATTGAAACCCTAAATCGTAACAGCAGAGATTACTCGTGTTCCCGATCGCAGACTGGTGCACGGATTGGCGAGTGCGACGACAGCTGATTGCCTTAATTTGACACTCGCAGCGTGGGGTCTAGCTGCTTTTAAGCCTTGCCCATGGGATATGGGTTCCTGCTCGTGCTCGAAGATAGCAGTGGGGCTTCCTGAAAACCGCCTGGTCCCAGCCCGCTCCCGCGCATCTGTCCTCCAGACAACCGAAAAATGAGAATGCAACCTTCGCGAAACATCGGCGATTGGGTTCGCCCGATCGCGGTCAACCCACAACTTGCCTTTCCCACTGGATGGATGATTCGCGAAGGCGCATTCGCGCCCATCGCCCTGTCCCCCTGCAAATTCGCGCCAGCGAAGTCGCGGATTGATCGTTCTTCCAGAGGGAGCCATCCGACCTTCGCGAAGCATCTGTTTCCATTCCACTTCGAGTTCCGCCCGTACCCTCCGCGTGCTACCAAGCGCAGTCGGAGTCCTCCCGCAGGCGCTACCGGGTAGACGTCGCAACGGTATCCGTTGAAAAAAATTCGAACTATCCAGAGAATCCAGAGAAGGCTGGCATAGCCCTCTCGGACAGACCCCCGTCACCTAGATCCCCTTCACCGGCCCCGGGGCTGGCTCCCACCTGCGCATTTTCGGCTTAGGAGGCTATCACGAAGCGAATGGCGGGCGCCTAAGGACCATGGATTGACGAAATCGATGGTACCTAGAACCCCGCCAGTCGTTTCGTGGTAGCCTCCTACAACGAAAATGCGCAGGTGGGACCGAGTCAGGGGTAGGATACTTCGAAAATGTTCCAATTGTCTACGGCGTGGGCGCAGGGAACGCAGCCCTAAGGTAGCCAAATCAATGAGACTAAGAGCTAACACAAGAGAGAGCGAGAGAGAGAAAGAGAGAGAGAGAGAGAGAGAGAGAGAGAGAGAGAGAGAGAGTTTTGTTCCATTTATTGTTATGAGTGTGAGAGAGAGAAAGAAATAGAGAGAGAGGGAGGGGGGGGCCTACCAGAGAGAGAGAGAGAGAGAGAGAGAGTGAGTTTTTATCCATTTATTATTATGAGTGTGAGAGAGAGAGAAAGAAAGAGATATAGAGAGAGAGGGAGGGGGGGGCGCTACCAAGGGGGGAGAGAGAGAGAGAGAGAGAGAGAGAGAGAGAGAGAGAGAAAGAGAGAGAAAGTTTTGTTCCATTTGTTAATATGAGTGAGAGAGAGAGAGACAGAGAGTGGGAGAGAAAGAAAGAGAGAGAGAGAGAGGAGGGGGGGGGCCTACCACAGAGAGAGAGAGAGAGAGAGAGAGAGAGAGAAGATGCTGAATGGCAAAATTGAAATATGGGTCAAATTGCGGCCGCGATCTATTTCACAATTAGAATGATTTTTTTTAATTTATTGAGCGTATTTCCTGGAAAGATCACAACAAAATCTACGAGTTCTTCAATTTTCAGGTTTTTTCATGCATTCTTTTGAGTGCGAAAACTCACTGAATTTGGAGTACTTTTTTAGTTGGCCCACACATGGTTGAGTGGCAAAAATGGAAAATGTGTTGAATCTGCGCGACGATTATCTCGCAGTCTAAATGATTTTTTTTAAATGTTCTTATATTATTCCTGGGAAAAACAGAACCTCGTATAAGGATTCTCAAAATTTCAGATTTTTTTGCGGGTTCGTCTGAGCACAGAAAATCACCAAAGATTCCTCTTGGAAAACGTTTGTTTCGTTGTGCCGACCACCCGGTTTTGAGAAGACAGGGCTCAACGCCTGGGCCTGAGGGCCCTTTTGCAGTTCACATGCCCTCACTTTTTTTTGGGGTCCGCTTCTACCGAGGACCGGTCCAACGCCCCCCACTTCTTTTTGGGGTCCACTTCCACCTTAGGACCGGTCCTTGCTTTTTCCAAAAGGCCCGGTCATTCCAAAGCTGCCTGTAGGTAGTTCCCAATTTTGCCAAGGACTGATCCCCCCCAAACTTTTGCCCCCTAAAAACCCACTTTGCGTCCTGGTCGCCCGCCGCCGAAAATGTGACACCTTGACGCAGACACCAAAGCCCACTATACCGCAGCCTTAGGTTTGCGAATTGACTTACCGTAAGGGCACGGGTGCGCAGCCCGTAGTTTGTTTCGTTTTTGCTATGGCGAGGCACTGTGTGTGTGTGTGTGTATGTGTGAGAGAGAGAGAGAGAGAGAGAGAGAGAACATCATTGTTTCTGAATCTGGCTCAAAACTGTTTCCAGATTTAGACAAAATCATCCAGGCCGATTGTGCCGAAGTGGGTGGGCTGGGCATGAGGCTGTAGGCCTGGGTCCACGTCGTTTCATATTTGAATTTCAAGGACATGCGGCCCCCACGCCGTTTCAAAATATTTTAGACCACGGCCACCTACCGATTCCCAGGAAAATATCACGGGCAGCGTCGTTTCGGACTTTCCGCCCCAACCCCCGCGCTCTTTCCTTTTTGAAACTCGCAGCTCAAGGACCGCGGCCTGCGCCAACCCTGCGTGGTCCCACGAGCAGTTACCGGTCCACTATTTCCAAAGAAACTGCCATTGTAGCCCCTAAAGTGCCCTGCCTGCCTGTGCCTGCATTTTTGGAGCCTTCCAACGACCAACCAGCGGGAATGAACGACCGGCATAACGAACGACGACGAAACATGTCTTCCACGGGGGAAAACGCAACCCTGACAGGGTTGCGAACATCCCTTGTATACGTTCATTTTCAGGGTGCGTGTGTTCGAGGGAAAACGGTAGGCAGATTGGTACCTGTAGCTAATTCTTTAAGCCCAACCAATTCAATTACCTGTCAAATCTGGACAGGACGTGTTGATATCAACATTCATCAATGAATGGCGTAACCTGGATAACAAGGGTAATGCTGAAATGCAAAGAGACCCAACAATCAAAAAACACCTTGTAGTAGATAGATGACAGAGGCAAGACATAAGAAAAAAGGAGAGAGACAGGGAAAAAGGGAAAAAAAGGAAAAGAAAAAACCGTAAGCGAGTATACAAAAACTCTCGAACGCGACTCATAATTAAAAATTAACATGACGCTCAGGCGGCGTGGACCCGACGTTTCGGTTGTCCGCCATACAACACTCCTTAGGGGTTTTCGGACCGCGGAGATACTGTTCATAAACAGCTACCTCTTTATATACGTGCATAGGTCTACACCAAAAACCACTGGAAGAAAATTCTAGTCCAAGGAAAAGCAAAGTAACCACTTAGACTAGAAGATAAAAAAGTAAGCCGAACTCCAAACCGCTTTGAACTCCGGACCTTAAAAGGTGTATCCTCCAAAATCGTATCGTAACTATCCAGGGCCACAAGACTAGTACCTTCAGGTCCATTCATAAAGGGAATTCATCTATCCAAACACCTCGGGAGAAATCATTGAAAAAATCCAGGGCTTCCACGAATAGATCAAAAGGTTCCAGCCTCCTAAAAAACATCGATTGACCTCCGTAAATTACACAGCCGATGTAGAACCACAGAACATCAGATCGAATCCTGTCGAAAAACTACAAGAACTAGAAATAGAAAGGATTCCAAGAAGTCCCCTGTTTGAAACCACAAATTCAACCAGACCCATAAGTCCTATGCTCGAAAACGCAGATCATGAAATCGAAATCCGTCTGAAAATCATCGGATCGAAACCTGTCAGAAAACCAAACGACTAAAAATGGACAGGAAACAAAAAGGTCCCCTACTCGAAAGACCTAACCCTCAAGACCAGTCATATTCATCAACAAGCGCCACAAAACACCAGTTCAAAAACCCTACTTGAAACGACTAAAAATGGACAGGAAACAGCAAGGTCTCCTACTCGAAAGACCTAATCCTCAAGACCAGTCATATTCATCAACAAGCATCACAGAACACCAGTTCAAACCCCAACCAAAGACTACAAAACCTCAAAAACAATAGGACTCAAAAAACATCTTCTCAAAACCAACCCCGAGCCAATAAAGCACGTCTCCACCAGTGACCCGAACCGCACAACAAACGAAAAAATAATAACCCGTTTGAAAACCGGTGCCTCTTTACAAGATACGACTCCACTGTGTCAGAAAAGGAAGCCAATGGTCCCAACAACCGGAGAATTTGGTTGAAAAGGACACGAGAGCATTGTCGAAAAAATGGTAAGGATAACCACGTTTCCAAAGCTCAACCTTCAATGTGAACAAGAAAGCAACCTCCAGGCCCGGAACAATAGTGAAGGACCGAGCACGATGAAAGAAGGAGATGATCACCGCCATTTTTTGCGGACGGCTAGAGAATGAGGAGTAATCTTGAATACTTTGAAAAGACAATGAATCATTAATCTCACTTCTTTGATTCTTGTGTACAGCCACACAAATCAATTTACAAGGATTTCTCAAAATCTTCAATACGCACAAAACAAAGTCCCAACAGTCACCCTCACCCGTCCTCTCAAGAACCAAATTAACATCGTAGCATTGTTGGAACTGTCGAAGTATATTCCTTGCTTTCAACTTTGACTGTCCACAGTCTTTTCGAAAACGTACAAACAAAGAAACATCGTCCACAATACGAAACTCACGAACCAACTTTCGGTCAGCGTCAAGCAACGGAAGGAAGGTAAACTCGTTGAAAGCACACAACAAACATACAAGCGTCGGACTGGTTGACTTTCCCATGGGGATACCGACAACTTGCCGCAAAAGAATACCAGAAGCAACGACGAAGGTGTTGTCGAGCTCGAATTTGATGAAGGAAAAAATATCAGAAAACTTTAGTAAAATCCAGCCCTCCTCGCACCTTCCCTTAGTCAACATAACGAGTTTCCCTTGTTTCCGGACCATAACTCCCACAAAACCTGTGCTATCCCAAGTGTCAATGACCCATTGCATCGCACATAGAATAGAATCATGCGGTAAATTAGAAAACATTTATTTAACGTCAAAAGAGCCGCCAACGACCTCCTCCTTTTCTCCCAAGGATTCATTCAACAACCGAATGTCGGGGACGAGATCTAAAGTGCAACGTAAATTAAAGTGACAAGAAGACGGTAGTTTCCATATAATCATGTTGACCGCACGAGAAACCCTTCGACTAGCTAGTGCATCGCCTTTAGGGTATGACGGACAAATAGGACGCCATCGAGATATGTCCTTATGTTTGGGCAAACAATAGGCTTGACCAAACGAACCGTTCTTGTCCCAACGACCAATCTTATGAAAAGACTTCTTTCAAAAATTTGCGCCACAATGCTCAACCACAGACTTCTCACTTTCTGCAACCCTCACAAAAGACGGGTTTTCCAAAAACAACTTCTTCATCCCTCGACCATACAACAGTGGACAAAAGACCAACGTGTCCCCCAAATTGTGGTCGATGGGAGAACACACAAAATGACCAATTCGACCACAATGATACAGTACCTCGTCAGATAAACTAACACATCCGGAAGAAACAGAGGTTACACAGCTGGAAAGATCACCAACCTCTTCAGTGCGGATAGATGGAAAAAAACCACAAGAGTTAAAAACTTTAATGATCTAACGAGAAATGGTGGACACCAGGTTCCCAACAGAAGGTCTGAGAACATTCTTAGAATTCTTCATATACTCCGGAAAAAGATTGACAAAATTCAGTCGGAAAGCCACTTGTCCTTCCATACGGGGGAACTCCAGGTCACAGTTAGCGCAATTACATTCAAAGTTTTCTTCCTGGGCATAGCTCCAAAAATTGTGGATCAGATCCCCAACAGTCCTATTTCTACACCACACTATACGCATCCTCCGAATGAGCACCTCCTTCCATGCCGAGTCAATGTGAAGATTTCGAACAATACCGGCACAGGCCTTACGAATTTCACATTTACAAAAACGATCATCGAACAAAATGCGAACGACTAATTGTTGTCGGACAGATACGCCAAACCGTGTCAAAATAACCCTAGAGAGAATAACCCTTAATCTCCCCCTTGTCCATTTTTCTTGGAAGCACCAAACAGTAGAAAAGGCAAACACTAATTTGCAAAACTCCCACTCACGTAAGTCCAATCGAGAAGAGGGGTTACTAAGAAGAAGAGATAGACGAGGTTTGAAGGCGAGAGACTTGGAACAAGAGGGAACAATAAAATGGAAGGTCAGCACGACCCCATCGGCGAGCCAGCCCCGAGAATCTCGAAGTTGATCACGACCAAAGCAGAAGGAAATAACAGAGGACCCGAAGCAACGTTTCAAAACCTTTAAGTTGTCTACCAAAAAGGAACCACCAAGACAGCTAACAGAGATCTTACAAATCCGATTATCTCGGGAGTGGTTCAAGATGTGAAGCAAACTGGTAGAAACGATCCCAACAGACGAATGGAAGAATAAAAACCCATGCTTAGAAGAGGAGGGACCAGTTAAAACCAACGATCTACTCCGCTGTTTCCTTCTCTCTCTTTTCCCCAAACGGCGCGTCTACACTTTTTTGGTTTGTCTTGAGAGTTCAAATCCGGACAGAAATGTCGAATAAAGAATTTCTCTATTTTCAACCGATCTTCCTCCGAACATTTGCAGATAGGAATAACAACGTACTGGTGAGCCCCGCACCTTCTCATCCATCGATACAGTCTCTCATTACGTCGCCCCTCAATCACCAAGTCCTGACTACTGACTCTATACACATGCTCGGCCCATCGCACATCAAGATTCCGTCCAGTACTACCAACATACAAATGACGACACCAAGGAGAGATGAGAACGTACACCAAAGGTCCACCCACATCCCTACCAGCATCATTGGACTTCCACCATTCAGAAAGATAAGGAGACAGCTTTGACGCCCAAGGAATTGCACCATGAAGAATAAGACCAATAACAACGATCCGAAAGAGAGAATCCAACAACTTATCTCGTAACAGACGGAATGACTGGTATCTAATTCGAGCACAAGACCTGGCGACCAACCACAAACTAGTCACGTTTGGGAGAGATTCTAAGATTCAGCAGAATCCCTCCCATCATTGGTTTCACCTTCTCCTCCCTTTCCACAGACGTCATCAGAGATCTCTTCGATAAAAATCGACTTACCCTTGTTATTAGGAAATGCGGCATCAGCCCGTTTAGTAATAATCTTTGTAACCGACTCGTGTAATGTAGAGTACTTGATGCCTTCCTTATCGCAGATGGCAACAACGTCATCCTTCTTCATGTTCCGAAACTCCTTTCTGGTTTCCTTCATGAACGCTTCACATTGCGCCACTCTTGTTCCCATCAGCGGATCACTCGACTTTTTCTTGCCTTTGCCCGTACGTCCTTCAGCAGAGCGCCCAACCTCATCGAGTCTTTCTCGTAGATTGGTACGTGGGGTTTGTTTCTCTGATTCCAACTTCGTCAACCGTTCTTTCATTTCGGCAAGTTGTTGTTCGTCTTCTCTTCGTCGATTCAATTCTTGCAACCTCAATTCCTTCAATGCGTTGACCTCCAGGTTATGAAGTTTCACCAGTCGACTCGGATCGCCTAAGGTACGCTTCCCAGCAGCAGACTTCACCGGAGTGACTTGTAATCCACTCTTGGCAGAAGGTGACAACGCAATATGAGTCCGTTTGTTGCCAGAATGGAGCGCCTCCCGTTTCCACGTCTCAGCCTCCTGTACAGCACTTTCATGCATAAGCTTCAATGAACGGATCTCATCCTCCATCAACTTCATCTTCTTTTGCACCCCAACAGTTCAAATTCATTTTTGCTTTCAATTCTTCTTGCTCCTTCATCAACAAGGCAATTGCATCGTCCTGATTACGATTGACAGTCGAAGTACTGGCCCCGCCATAAGCTTGCGCCAGAGTGCTCCGAAGACTGTCAATCTGTTTCTTCAGTCCTTCGATCTCCAGCGCGTTAACACCAGCATCCTTCTTACCCTTCATCAAATCACAGATACTGTCGAACCTAGCATTCATAGTAGCACTAAATTGTGCATGAAATTCTTCCCTCTCCTTCTTGTCCTTCATCCTTCGTTCTTCTTCTTCTTTTTCCTTCCGTGTCTTCTCTTCTTTAGCCTTCTTGGCGTTTTCTCTGGCGACTTCGGAATCATATCGAACCTTCATCAGTGCCACCGTTTCCTCCAGAACAGACACACACTGATTGGTCTGAAACCAACCGGCCTCTTTGTACCCCGTATTAGTAGTAGCCACGATCGTGGATGAAAAGGGAACATTAAAAGAAGGAGGAGGAGGAGGAGGGGGACAAGGCAACGCCAGTAGAGGGGCCGACGAGGGAGCCCCAACCAGATTGTTGTTATTGCTAACACAGTTAAGATTAACAGAATTTCGGTGGGGACACCAGCGAGCGAAATGATTAGGGTCACCGCAAAGAAAGCAAGTACGCACGTTGGAACCCGTTTGAGCCATTATCAATGATAACAGTACGACAACGAAGCCACACAACACGTAGTCTGACTCCTATGACGGTTACTTCGTGAGCTAAAGTGTTGATATGAATATTCATCAATGGATGACGTAACCTGGATAACAAGGGTAATGCTGAAATGCAAAGAGACCCAACAATAAAAAAACACCCTGGAGTAAACAGAGGACAGAGGCAAGACAAAAGAAGAAAGGAGAGAGACAGGGAGAAAAGGAGAAAAAGGAAAAGGAAAAACCGTACGCGAGTATACAAAAACTCCCGAACGAGACTCATAATGAAAAATTAACATGAAGCTCAGGCGGCATGGACCCGATGTTTTGGTTGTCTGCCATACAACACTCCTCAGGGGTTTTCGGACCGCGGAGATACTGTTCATAAACAGCTACCTCTTTATATACGTGCGTAGGTCTACACCAAAAACCACTGGAAGAAAATTCTAGTCATAGGAAAAGCAAAGTAACCACTTAGACCAGAAAATAAAAAACTAAGCCGAACTCTGAACCGCTTTGAACTCCGGACCTTAAAAGGTGTATCCTCCAAAATCGTATCGTAACTATCCAGGGCCACAAGACTAGTACCTTCAGGTCCATTCATAAAGGGAATTCATCTATCCAAACACCTCGGGAGAAATCATTGAAAAAATCCAGGGCTTCCACGAATAGATCAAACGGTTCCAGCCTCCTAAGAAACATCGATTGACCTCCGCAAATTACACAGCCGATGTAGAACCACAGAACATCAGATCGAATCCTGTCGAAAATCCTGTCTCTTATACACATCTAGATGTGTATAAGAGACAGGACGAAGGACAGACAGAAACGGGAAGGGAGAATAAGGAAGAAAGAAAAGGAGAAAAAAATCGTATGCGTGTTTACAAAATCTCCCGAACGCGACTTAAAACGAAAAATTAACATGAAGCTCAGGCGGCATGGACCCGATGTTTTGGTTGTCTGCCATACAACACTCCTCAGGGGTTTTCGGACCGCGGAGATACTGTTCATAAACAGCTACCTCTTTATATACGTGCGTAGGTCTACACCAAAAACCACTGGAAGAAAATTCTAGTCCAAGGAAAAGCAAAGTAACCACTTAGACTAGAAGATAAAAAAGTAAGCCGAACTCCAAACCGCTTTGAACTCCGGACCTTAAAAGGTGTATCCTCCAAAATCGTATCGTAACTATCCCTGTCTCTTATACACATCTGTGACCCGAACCGCACAACATACGAAAAAATAATAACCTGTTTGGAAACCGGTGCCTCTTTACAAGATACGACTCCACTGTGTCAGAAAAGGAAGCCAATGGTCCAAACAGCCGGAGAATTTGGTTGAAAAGGACACGAGAGCATTGTCGAAAAAATGGTCAGGATAACCACGTTTCCAAAGCTCAACCTTCAATGCGAACAAGAAAGCAACCTCCAGGCCTGGAACAGTAGTGAAGGACCGAGCATGATGAAAGAAGGAGATGATCACCACCATTTTTTTGCTGACGGCTAGAGAACGAGAAGTAATCTTGAATACTCTGAAAAGATAATGGATCACTCACCCCTTTGATTCTTGTGTACAGCCACACAAATCAATTTACAAGGATTTCTCAAAATCTTCAATACGCACCCAGCAAAGTCCCAACAGTCACCCTCACTCGTCCTCTCATGAACCAAATTAACATTGTAGCATTGTTGGAACTGCCGAAGTAAATTCCTTGATTTCAACTTTGACTGTCCGCAGTCTTTTCGAAAACGTACAAACAAAGAAACATCGTCCACAATACGAAACCCACGAACCAGCTTTCGGTCAGCGCCAAGCAACGAAAGGAGGGTAGACTCGTTCAAAGCACACAACAAACATGCAAGCACTGGACTGGTTGACTTTCCCATGGGGATACCGACAACTTGCCGCAAAAGAATACCAGAAGCAACGACGAAGGTGTTGTCGAGCTCGAATTTGATGAAGGAAAAAATATCAGAAAACTTCAGTGAAATCCAGCCCTCCTCGCACCTTCCCTTAGTCAACTTGACGAGTTTCCCTTGTTTCTGAACCATAACTCCCACAAAACCTTTGCTATCCCAAGTGGCGATGACCCATCACAACACACATAGAATAGAATCATGCGGTAAATTAGAAAACATTTCTTTAACGTCAAAAGAGCCGCCAACGACCTCCTCCTTTTCTCCCAAGGATTCATTCAACAATCGAATGTCGGGGACGAGATTTAAAGTGCAATGTAAATTAAAGTGACAAGAAAACGGTAGTTTCCATAGAATCATGTTGACCGCACGAGAAACCCTTCGACTAGCTAGTGCACCGCCTTCGGGGTTTGGCGGACAAATAGGACGCCATCGAGATATGTCCTTATGTTTGGGCAAACAATAGGCTTGACCAAATGAACCGTTTTTGTCCCAACGACCAATCTTCTGAAAAAACGTCTTTCGAAAATCTGCGCCACAACGCTGAACCACAAACTTCTCACTTTCTACAACCCTCACAAAAGACGGGTTTTCCAAAAATGACTTCTTCATCCCTCGACCATACAACAGTGGACAAAAGACCAACGTGTCCTTCAAATTGTGGTCAATGGGAGAACACACAAAATGACCAATTCGACCATAATGATACCGTACCTCGTCAGATAAACTAACACATCCGGAAGAAACAGAGGTTACACAGCTGAAAAGATCACCAACCTCTTCAGTGTGGATAGATGGAAGAAAACCACAAGAGTTAAAAGCTTTAATGATCTGACGAGAAAGGGCGGACACCGGGTTCCCAACAAAAGGTTTGAGAACATTCTTATAATTCTTTATATACTTCGAAAAAAGATTGACAAAATTCAGATGGAAAGCCATATGTCCTTCCATACGAGGGAACTCCAGGACGGCCTTTCAGGCTTTTTTTATTGTCATTATAGTATTATGGGAAACCCCGTAGCAGCCACATCCGTGCTCAAGTCTCCAACGAGGGAACATGCGGGAGCTGCACCCACCAGGAGGTGCGATACCTGCTAAAGCAGATGGGCGATACCGGCAAGGGGTCAGCCGGTAGCATCAGGACCGAGCTTCTTCGATGGGCCAGTCACTGTGCCTCCCCTCCGGTACCCTACCCCTATGAACATCAGCAGTCTCTGCTCAATGCCACTCGGGGGGACCAACGACATATCTCTAGGTGGTGGGCGCCAAACTTGCCCAGGAAGGTACATGAGGCCAATGGGGATTGAACCCAAGACTTCCCGAATGCCACTTGCGTGCCTTTTCGGATTTAGTCCGTGGATAACCGCGATCGACGGCTACTATCTGGTCCGGCCTCGCCCCCAAAGCGTCTATTGAAACATGCATACGTCGTCCCTTTCGATCTTTTTTTGCTGGTAAAAATTTGTGTTATACCCCTCAAAGTTGAGATATATGCCGAAATGCCCCTAAAAGATGTCGGTCGAGCGGTATGCCCTTTTAGCCTGCAAATGTTGCGAGAAATTTTGCAAGATGCCCCTGTCAGGCTGGGGCGCAAAATTTAAACCACCAGTACCTTGCCCAGCTATGCAGTCCGACCCTCCTGCTACCTGTATGACGTCAGACCCTCCGGTTACCTGTATGACGAGCCTGCCGGGCCTGGGAATGCCAGTAGCAGGGCGGGCTGAGGCCGGGGGGAGCAGCGAGGAAAAAAAAAAAAAACAACGAGAAAAAACGTTGGGGACGTGAATGCAGTTGCATGCATCCTCCAAAGTCTGAGTGTGATCAAGGGGCTAACTTCAGTAGAGTCAAAAAAACGAGTTATAATTGAACTATGGGCCAAGATACAGTTTGCAATTACACTTCGGGCACCCTACCCAGGCTGAGAGGTGGGTTGTATGCATTATCCGAACTGCAATTTGAAACTGTATCTTGGCCCATAGTGCGATTATAACTCGTTTTTGTGACTTCCCCGTAGTTTCCCCCCAAAAGAAAGAAATGTCACCGCTTGAAACTGTATCTTGGCCCATAGTGCGATTATAACTCGTTTTTGTGACTTCCGCGTAGTTTCCCCCAAAAAGAAAGAAATGTCACCACGTTATCAAAAACTTGAGGAAAGAAGAAGAAAGAAAAAAATCCTCCTCTTCCTAGCCAATTCGTCAGTCGAATGCATTATCGGAAATGGTAATGTAAGTATGCCCTCCATAAGTGCGTTTCAGCGAATCGCAGAAACACCCTGCGAGACTGGGAGAGGAATCTAAACAAAACGAAAATAACAACAAAAAAAAAGAAAAAAAAAGAAAAAAGCTAGGCTACCAGCCAAGCCGCCCGGGTCATCCTTTTTTCCCGGACGGCCCATCTGTACAAGGACAATGGAAGGTCCTAGCAAAAAAAAATAAAAAAAAAATTGAAAAAAAAACTAGGCTACCAGCCCGGCCGCCCGGGTCACCCTAATTTCTCGGGCGGCTCTGTTGTGCAAGGACCGAAGAGGGTCCCAGCCAAAAAAATAAAAAAATTCAAAAAATATGAAAAACAACTATGTTATGTAGAAAAATAAACAGAACAACTTTTGCCTCAGGGTTACATCGAAATTCTTTACCAAATCTGAAATAAAAAATTAAATTAAAAAAATACTTTTTTATTTTTTCATTTCTTTTTGGCCCGGCCGGGCAAGTGGACCCGGGCCACTCTGGTAGCCTAGAAAAAAACTATGTTATGCAGAAAAATAAAACTGAACAACTTTTGCCTCAGTGTCACATCGAAATTCTTTACCAAAATATAAAGTTAAAAACTGATTTTTATTTTTATTTATTTTTTATTTTTTTACCCGAGCGGGCAAGTGGCCCCCGACCACTTTGGTAGCCTAGGAACAAAGTGAATTTGTCTTATATTATGGGGAGGTTCGTTGGGGAAAGTAGGATTGTGGGCTTAGCCTATTGTATTGTGTTTTCCTGATAACACCTCCATATGCAAATTTTTTTTTTTTTTTTTTTTTTTTCCCTTGCACTGTAGCACGAAAACTGGACGACCAGTTCGCCCATGGACGACCCCTATCCGACGTGGTACATTAACAGCCGCATCAGAAATTTTTAGCAGAGCGAGGTACTAGTAGTTTAAAATTTACACCTCTTCGTTAGGGCCTGACCCTGCATCCTGTTTTAATCGGTTTGCCCTGCCTTCACGACGGTGTCAGGCGGCTCAAGCCTTACGACGCCCTTTACTTCCTTGATAAATAGGACTGGCAGTGGCCGGAGTCGAACTAAGCGACCAATTTGGACGCTTCCTTTCTCGAGATTGACGAAGGCAAGACTAAAAGGGAAAGGATCGGAGCTGAGGGGTGGGGAGAGTGTGATCCCCTGATATGGGGAAAACTCTCTCAAAGGGGCATCGAGAAATTTCATAGCCAGGGAAAATCTAATAACTATGACGGAGGAGATGGGTCTGCAGGCGTGGGGCGAGTGACAACGGGAGGAGAACGGGAACTCACGCGAGGCCCTTGGCGACATGTGAGAAAAAGAGGGCTATTCCGTTCTTGTGGTGAGCGTCTGGGTAAATGACGGACCGATGGCCGTGAAGAGTCAACGCCCGGCCAGAAGTCGAGGAAATGACTAAACCGGCGTTGATTGGACTGCGCCACCGGAACCTTGAAATTGTTGGTCGGGGAGAGACTCCGGGCTTCGAAGAAGAGAAGCCCTATTTCTCTCAAGTATCTGGCCACCTCCGAACTTGACGGGCCTCGTTAATTTCCACTTGGAGTGAGGGGTCAAAACAAGGGCCGAAATAAGGTGGCTCAGGCTCAGGCCGGTACCAGGACGCTGCAAAAAGATCAGCACCTGACAAAAAGGCCCACTTGGCATGTCGAGTGACCTTTCAGGTCCCAAATTGGCTCGGGCTTAGGCTCGGGAAGAGCCCCGGTACCGGGGGCGCTGCAAATCTCGCGACAACCTCAACACAACGGGGTGCGGAAGCCATGCGGATATGGGCCCAACAAACTATATAAGCTCAACTGGGCCCGAGATCGAGGGACTTTTTCGATTTGCGCACGGGACAGGCGCACGGGGGGACTTTTTCGATTTGCGCACGGGACAGGCACAAGGGAGGACTTTTTCGATTTGCGCACGGGACAGGCGCACGGGACTGGTGGACGAGAGAGGCACGATGGAACTAATGCACTGGCTAGTCCGCGGAGGGCTAGTCCCGGAAGGTATGGGGTGCACGCGCACGAGGAGGGGGTGTCAGCGCGCAACCAGTGGGGGAAGAGGGCCATTTCTGGGAGGAGTACGAGAGGAACGGGAGAGAAGTGCGGGTGATCTCTCTCCCCATCACGTGGAGAAGGGGGATGACGTACACCGAATGGGCACGAACTACGGATGAACCAATGAGCAGGTACAAACGTACACCGAGGAAACACGATTTCTGCGTGCTCGGGCGAACCAATCAAGCGACTAAGTAAGGACCTCGCGGGTGCCAGAAGGGCGAATACGGTCGTGCGCACAGGAGACTAGGGGTAGGGATTATCCCGTTTCCATTGTTCGAATCTCGTAACCTGCTGAGCGAGCATGCGAGCAAGAAGCGAGGAGCATTCACGAGTCCTGTTAATGTCTGTGTTGCAATGCGTACGTGAAATGAAGGTCAATCTGCAAGGAGAGAGAGACTGCTTGAGCGAACTGGTATCCACGATTACGATCGTCATGTGACTCGATGACTGCATAAGGAATGGAACGCGCAACTGTGAAGATTGCTCAGAGCGGGGAAGTGGATGGC
This sequence comes from Chara braunii, assembly GCA_003427395.1. Lineage (NCBI taxonomy): Eukaryota > Viridiplantae > Streptophyta > Charophyceae > Charales > Characeae > Chara > Chara braunii. Next base: position 584,681 of record BFEA01000264.1, on the reverse strand, counting down.
TAACAGCTCAGCGCACGGATTTGGACGCACTGATCTGGGGGCTCTTCTATAGTGAAGCGGAAACTTCTGCTGATCGAGACACCGTGCTCCATCCACTATGATCTACTTATGCGAGCGAGGTTCCTACACTATCGAGAAGGATCCTACACTACGGAAACGAGAGAACAAGGTGTCGGGGTATTGCGAGAATGTTCAAACCAGGCTTATCTTCGATCTACGGGCACACTGTTGTCAACCAAGAAGAAACGGACGTCGCTCCATGGAAATTCAAGGGAGGCAATAAATCGATGAAGGAGGTTGTAGAGTGTGGTACTGTGCGGAGCTGGATCTGTCGTGGAAGATGTGTGAAGCCGAACTGGTGATTGGTCTGTGGAGTCGAAGCCACGTGTCATGTGTTCGCACACTTCGCCAGTGGTGGATAGGAAATCAACAGTTGAGAGCGTGCCATGTTCTCTCTAAGTGTGATTCCGGATCGTCTGATGTGACGTGGACAAACACTCTTCTTACACGTGGCCTGAAACTGACCAATCATCCATCTCTGCCTCTCTATGCCACGGGTGCGCCACATGTCATGCCCTGAGCGGGAGAACTCGGCGGCGAGTTTCATGCCATATTCGTGCAAGCGCAAGGATGTGAGCCGCACGGGAAGGAGAGAGCTGCTGCGCGTGGGGAAAACGGAGTTGTGCACGGGAAAATGGGCTGTGCGCGCGGGGAGAACGAATGGTCGCGCACAGGAAGAGTTGATGAACGCGCGCCAGGAGAGCGAATGATCGCGCACGGGAACTGATGCTGCGCTCGCGTGCGGGCGTGCGGGAGAGAGAGAGTGAGAGAGAGAGGGAGAGAAGGAGAGAGAGAAGGAGAGAGAGAGCGGAACGGAGGGAAGCTGCGTGCGGGGCAATGGAGGTTGCACACTCATAGACGCGCGCATGTGAGAGAGAGGGATTGGAACGGTGGGAAGCCGCGCGCAGGACATGGAGGCTGCGCGCCCGTAGACGTGCGCATGAGAGAGAGAGAGAGAGAGAGAGAGAGAGAGAGAGAGAGAGAGCTGTCTCTTATACACATCTAGATGTGTATAAGAGACAGGAGAGAGAGAGAGAGAGAGAGAGAGAGAGAGAGAGAGAAAAAGCGGGAAGACTGATGCGCGGGAACGAGCTGCGAGCGGTTGAGAAGCTGCGTGGGAGCGGGAAGCACTGCGTGGATCGAACTCGGCAGTGCGCAATGACTCGTGCGAATTACGGCTCCTAGCGAGGCACGATCTGAAGGCGCGCTTCGTCTTCGCTCAACGGCGCTCAGTCGATCTGGCTGCGCACATCACCTTCGTTCGACATTGTGAAAACAGATCGCGCAGATCATCATTCTTAGTGGAGAGGGGTTTCGCCACGCACATCGTTTCCGCAAGCAGTGGGCAATCAGACCGTGCAGATCATCATTCCTAGTAAGATGCGATCCGACCACGCGCATCCACTTCGTTCAGCGGCGTGCGATCGAACCGCTCCGGTCATCATTCCTAGTAGGATGCGATCTGGCCACGGACAACCACTTCGTTCGGCAGTGTACAATCGCACCGTGGGGATTATTGTTCCTAGCGAAGTACTATCCGAAGGCGTACTTTGTCTTCGTTCAAAGGCACGTAATCGAATCGTGCAGATCATCGCCACCAACCAGAGCGTGATCTGACTGCGCATATCAGCTCCGTCAATGGCAACTCCATCAACGGGGCGCGACCTGAACACGCGGATAATCAACCTATTAAAATTTGATCAAGTCGTGCTCGTAATTGTCATCGACCGGAACGCGATCGGGCCTTGCAGACCATCATCATCAGACAGAGTGTTTCCAGATCGTTTGGTTCATCATCTCAGGTCAGTGTTTTGAATTTCTGCTCGAGCAGTTTGTCCTCAAAGCACGATCTTGCCACGCTGGCCACCTACAATAATGAGAGGTCAGTCGAGAAGACTTCCGGCATAACTGGGAGCTACATGCATAGTAAGGAATGCGCCAATCGTAGCACGAATCATGGCAATAGCGAAGGCGCACTGTGACGAATAGGAACAGAGAGGAACATCACCAGGGTGTGTGTGCGGAAAATCTCGGGAGACATCTAATTCATCAAAAAATGTGTTGGAGATCATTAAACAAACGTGTGAACTGGAATCCGAAGTGCCGGATTAGACCAGGGCAGACTAGATCAGACAAGATCAGCCGGTCCAGACCAGACCAGACAAGATCACACCAGAACCTGACCAGTCCGGGTGAGACTGGACTCAGACTTGTCCGGGTGAGACCGGACTCAGACCAGACCAGATGAGACCATACTCAGACCAGACCAGAAGAGACCATACCCAGACCAGACGGGATGAGACCGGACTCAGACCAGTCCGGATGAGACCGAACTCAGACCAGACCAGACAAGACCTGACAAGACCAGACCCAGACCAGACCAAATCAGATCGGATCAGACCTGATCAGACCAAACCCAGACAGATGCGGATGAGACCAGACTCAGACCAGAACAGATGGGACCGAATTCAGGCCAGACCGGGTGAGATCAGACCGGGCCGAATCAGACCGGGCCTGATCAGATAGGGCCAGAATCCGGCAGGCCCGGATCAGACCAGTTCTGGCCCAGACCAGGCCCGACCAGGCAGTATCAGACTGGGCCGGACCAGATCAGACAAGAGCAGACCCTGACCAGGCTTGACCAGACCAGACCAAATCAGATCGGGTCAGACCTGATCAGACCAAACCCAGACAGATGCGGATGAGACCAGATTCAGACCAGACCAGATGGGACCAAATTCAGGCCAGACCGGGTGAGATCAGACCAGGCCGAATCAGACCGGGCCCGATAAGATAGGGCCAAAATACGGCAGGCCCCGGATCAGACCAGTTCTGGCCCAGACCAGACTCGACCAGGTAGTATCAGACCGGGCCGGACCAGATTAGACAAGACCAGACCCAGACCGGGCTGGACCAGACCAGACAAAATCAGATCGGATCAGACCTGATCAGACCAAACCCAGACAGATGCGGATGAGCCCAGATTCAGACCAGACCAGATGGGACCATATTCAGGCCAGACCAGATGAGATCAGACCCAGACCAGACTCAGACCAGACCAGATGCGACCAGACTCAGACCAGACCAGACCGGACTCAGAATAGATCAGACCAGGTCGGGCTCAGAACAGGCCGGGCTGGGCAGACTGTAGCCGTCCTTTCCCTGTAGCCGAATGGGCCTCAGATCGGAGCCTGGACTCAAATTAAAATAAATCGGCCCCCATGGGCCGCGACGCTACTTTGCGCTCGGAGGGCCCTAGTGGGATTCCTTGAGATTGACGACGCCGTATTGATCACGGGGTCTAGCAAAGAATACCAACATGACCAGTCTCAACATTAACCGAGCCACAAGACTGGCGTGAGGGAGGTTGCCCTGGGACATGGTGTAGCGAGTCTGAGCTGAACTTTATTGACAGAATAAAACAATTTCCTCGCTCATACTGCAGTTTTGTGAGTTGTCCAGTTCAGACCTTGATTTCATATCTGACTCAGTGGTGGATTGTGCAGGTTAGAGGGCCCCCGACCGACCCTCCCGTGGGTGACAGACGCGGCACGAGGTATAGGGTTTGGACGGCGTGTCGGCAGAGAACTCTACCGGTCGACAACGGGCAGCTTTGCAGAATACCCAGACCCTAGGCACGACAATCCGAGACTCTGGATTCCAAGATCTCCTCCCTCTGTGTATGTGTGTGTAAGAGAGAGATTGAAAAAAAGCAGCAACCATAAGCTCGACTCCACTGCTCGCAACATGCGCAAAACACACGAAATATGGCGGAGTATCGTCCCAAGGTTTTGCACAAGATCCATTCTTTTTTTTTTGCTTGAAGAAAAAAGTCTCACTTGATTGCAAATGCTGTTACAACCTCTCGCACAACTCCTCCACCATCCCCTGCCTTCCCAACCTCCCTGCACCCCCTTCCTCCTTGTTATTCCCTCTATCCATCCCCCTCAAGGCAGTAAATAGGGTGTGATTCAAAGAAAACAACTCCATCCATACCACCATCACCTCTCTGATCACCACAGGCTTGTGCATCAGAACTTGAAAGCCAAGAAATGTAAGAAAGCAAAACCTATGTATATAGTGGCAAACCCTCTCCTCATTGCATACGCACCCTTGAAAGATCAATCATGCGAACAATCCGTTTTCATTTTCTCGTTTAGTGTTCTCCACTCCACCTATCCCTGAACGTTTTGTAAGTTGAGAAAGGTTGTTTGTGTTAGAATGTGGAAAAATACACCGCTATGTTTCTTGTCTTTTTTTGTATATAAAACGAATGGCGGTGTATCTTCACCATGTTCCATTGGAAGATTCATTCCTATCTCACATGTTGTCAGCCTTACCCCGATCCAATAGGTGAATGGCATCCAAAATGAGAATGAATCTTCATATAGAAAGATGTAATGCCATATTCTAGTGGTGATCTAACCATGTTCGGGCTAAAAATAAGGGATAAGTAAACCGCATGTGAAATAAGAATGAATCTTCTGGTAAAACTTGAGACGATACACAAACACATTTTTTGTCGAGGAAGTAGCAGAAGATACACCGCCAGTTTTTTTGTCAACCCATAGAGGAGAGTAAGAGAAAACGCGACGTCCATGAACCTTACTCCACTACTCACCACGTGCGCAAAAGACAAGAATTATGCCTGTGTATCTTCACAAGGTTTAGTGGAAGATCTGTCATCGTTTTGCTCATTCAGACTCTCTCTTTTTATCTCTCTCTCTTCCTCTCACACACACACACACTTCAAGTTAGGGAGAAAACCTTGTACGAATGGTGAGGGAGGAGAAGATCCAGGTCGAAGATGGAGGAATTGGTACCAAACGCGAGAGGGTGTGTGTTAAAAACGTGACATAGGCGGGTAGGGGTAAAATAAATTAATTGGACCCTTTCAAAGTTGACGAATACGGGGGTATTTTGAAAGTGAAATTGGTACCTGGTAGGGTATATTACAAACATGGTCGGTCGAACCGTTACGAAGGGCATTTTACAAACCTTTGTAATTGTCAGAAGGGTATTTTGCTCTACCCATAGGGTTTGCCCCTTTACTCGATAGTAACTTTGCAAAATACTCATTTAGTGTCATGAAGATGATAACTTATCTCGTATACGTTATAAAAACTACATTGTTTACAATTTTGTATTATCTTTTAGGCTTTTGCATCATTATTGACAATGTGGGCAGTGTGTCACACCTGCAGAGCAAGGTCTAATAATACAAGATTCGTAAAAACCTAACAAAACCACAGAACCTCACATTTTTTGTACAATGAAAAAGTGAAAAGTCGAAATCTTATTTTTTATACAAAAGATAATATTTTTAACCGTTTTTCGATAAAGAGGGAAAAAAATAGATGAAACGTCAAGTGTTCTCGTTCCTCAAAATATAAACCCCTGGAAAACTGTTCCATACAAAATCCTCTTATACGACAATACGTCATTCTTAGTAGATTGACAAAAAACAGAGCTCAAACAAGATAAGTTTTAAAGACTACAAAGCAAATTTTAAAGATGTAAAAAAAAATGGGTTTTTGTGAAATACTCATTTATAAAACTATAAGTCATTTGTGATAGCTAAGTAAAAACCAACCTCTGCGAAACTAATTAAAAAAATTATAAATAAAATTTAAAGTTAACAGTAAAATCAATATAAAAAAATATAAGTTATTTGAAATAAGAATATAAATAACTGTTGTTTGAAAATCATCTTCAAATTTTTAATCAAACACAAGTTAAAAATTAAAGAAAAAAAATTAAAAAAATAAAACCAAAAGTAAAAAATAATATGTTCGCCCATATATTGGAGTACACGTTTAACATGTTTGCGCGCTCGGAAAACCCCTTGATACGTTCATTGTGCTACACATTCTATAACACTATAGACGTAATTTTTTGATGTACCAAAAATTGAGGTATTTCGGTTTTTAGCATACATTGCTTCACCACGTATTGATTTTATTTTAAAACCCGTTTTTTTCCTCACCACCTCCAATGGTTTTGAAATAGTAAATTTTTATTATATTTCTTATTGATGTTTTACATCACGTATAAATTTGTTTCTAAATGAGATATGAAAAATATATTATCATAATGTAGAATAAATTTCGTACAAACCTTATAATTTGTTTTGTTTTATTTTCACTAATCTTATGTTTAATAAGTTTAGTTTATTGTATGTCGCTGTTCGAAACCTCAAATGACGTTGAACAAGTATACGGATGAGGTATGTTCAATCATAACTCTTTAGTCATGATAAACGGAAGAAGGAAAGTGGACAACGATTTTCATAAAATGAATATTTTTACTTTTTAACCGAAATTGAAACGGATTGAATTGATCCGATTTATGTCGAAAGTTTTAGCTCATAAAAGTTCGGTGTTCTTAAAATGTTGTACACCCTGGACTTCACTTAAAGTTCATTTACATATACGGGGTCCGACATTATTAAAACGCTGGAGCCTCAGGATTCTAACAAAGTTCTAATATATCGAGGATATAGAACATTTTAAGAACACCTGACCTTCGCAGCTAAAAATTTTGACAAAAATCAGCCTCATTTAACCGTTTTCAATGTCATTAAAAAAATAAAAAATATTATTTTAACAAAGTCATTGTTAATGTTGAATTACAAACAAAACATACAATGACACACAATGTCATGTTGCAACAACAACATAAACAATTCACACTAGAAATGAAAGTTTAACAAACATAAAAAAAAAAAATCCCTCTTATTTTAAAGTTATAATTCAAAATTTCATTCAATTCTAAAAAGTTTCATATTTATTTGACAAATTCACGGTTAAAACTGAGTTTTCTCTTCTAACCACATCTATTTTTTAAAGATGGAATAAAAGTTTCGACGAATTTATGAAATGTCTTAATCAAACTTTCATTAAACTATAACAAATATATCATAGTTAAGATTGAAGCAATCTACTTATGATTGAAATTCCTTCTGAAACTCTAAGCCACTTAAAAAAATTAATAAACTTATCCATACTTTCATTCCATCTCTAGCATGCATGTCAAACAATAAGGGATATCCTATTTTTGAAAAGAAAATTTTCAACTAAGACGTAAAATTCTGCATAGCACGGTGAACGTGTTCGCGCCCCTTCACGTTCGCGCGAACGTGTTCGCTCGTTCACGTGAACAAATTCGGGCGAACATTTTTTTTTTTGTAAAAAAAAAAAAACATTTTTTTTTTTCGGTGTTTGATTTTTAACTCATGACTGGCTACGAATTTGAACATGACTCCAAGTTAAAAGTTGCTTGTATTGTTGTTTCATATAACATATATTTTTTTTCGATCTTTCTAGGATTTTTTTATTTTTTTATTTTATTTTTTTTATGTTCGCGTTCGGGGCGTTTTGAGCGCTTATTCGCGTTCGGGCGAACATGTTCGCGTTCGCCTCAGAACGCGAATACGGTGCTACGTAGGTAAAATTTTAAAAAAGGAATGATATTTGTTAAAATATAATGAAAATTTTAATTATAGCATGTATACTTATTATGAAATGGTTATTTAATTCTATGATTTTTTTCTGTTGAAATAAAAATGAATTTTGTATAGTAGCACACTTTTACGATTAGGATATATATATATATCGTCACAAACAGAACTGCCCGGTAAACCGTAGGCAGAGAGAGAGAAGAGGACAACAAATGAGGGGCTGTGACAAACTGTTTCGTCGGAGTTTCACCGACTCATATATATATATATATATATACATCTATATATATATATAGGGTCACCAACCTGTACGTACGGAGGTACCCGGGACGACCTTCGTATGTACGAGCATTCAAGATCCTTATCGGGGTCAGAACAGGGCGTTTGGCGCCTGCCAAAAATTATTTTGGGGCCTAGAAGGATGTTTTTTTTTTTGAATTGTTTTTTGTGAGTTTCTTATGATGCGAGGGTCGTGTCTGAGGATGACCGCCGCCAAGTTTTTTTCGGTGAGAACGGTGGTTCTTGGGGTTGACGGTCAGAAGGTGGGGTGGTGGGATGCGACGGACGTGATGGGGATATTTTCTATCTCACATCCCGTACTGCGGGTTTCTACTGTTGCTACTTTGAGAGACTGTGCTCATCATGCTTTGTGTGCTGAGCACCCTTTTGCCCTTGCGCAAGCACTTGATAACCGCCGGAGGGTTGCTGCTCCGTTTTGGTGGTCAAGACCTCAAATGTTCGAGGAAGTCTGATATCCGAGGAAGTTTGATTCTCGCACCTTAATCTCCGCTGCGATTGGAGAGCCTTCCATCATAGCGTCATCAAGCCAGCAACCTCCGAGCGAAGAGGGCAGTGAAGGAACGCGAGGCGGACGTCGTAATGCCCCACAGTGCTACTCTTGTAAATACTATGGACATTACACACGTGATTGTGGATTGTTCTGGAAGGAGGAAAAGGAGAAAGCCAACCGTCGTCAAGACCAAGAAGTGGAAGGGAGACCTGTCGAAACTACAAGACATGAAGCATCTCGAACGCGGTTTACTTCTCCTCGGTGGAATGGTTGCGAACCGCCACGCAGATCGCCATCGGCTGACTGATACATCGCGAGATATGAACCCCCCAAGGAGAAGGATTCAGCGGGGAAATTGATGGCGATGCTTTTGGCGAAGGAGGCTGCCAAGGAACAAAAACATAAGGAGAAGGAGGAGCGGAAGAAACAATGTCGAGAAGCGCTGGAGAAAGAGGAAAAAGAGAAACGAAAGCGTGAAAAGAAGGAACGGGAGAAGCAACAAAACGATATGAGAGTGACCAGAATCATTGACATGCAGCTATCGAGGAGATGGGGTCCGGGACAACAAACACAAGATTTGGAGAAGAAGCGTGAACGAAACCGAAGGAAGATGACTCTGCATCGTAAATTTCGACCCTTGCATCTGAGTGATCCGGATTCTGACGAAGATCAGGGAGGTATTCAAATGGGGACCAAACGCATGCGCATCGATGCGGTTGCATCTTCGGACGAGGAAGACATGGCCTCCCCAGCTATTACTCCTTAGCCTCGTATAGGTCCGTTCAGGGGAGAGGTAGACCGCGTCTGCCTTTGGTGCCTCGTAATATCACCAAGGAGATCTTACCGGAAGCAGGTCCTGAGGCGAGAGAACGTTACATCCGTAACACCAAGGAACAACTTGAGTCCCTGGACTATAAGGACGTGAAGGAGATCGGGGAACAAGTTTCATATATCCGAAAGCAACAGGGTATCGAGGACCAGGCGGAACGCCGGGCAGCCAAAACTGACATTTCGTTAAAACTGATATTTTTTTCTAAAAACACAAAATTGGACACCTTTAAATTTCTTGTGTTTTATGGTGGAAAAGCGGGTGTCGCATGGGTTGTGGAACATACAATATAGATCATAGGTCATATATCATACATCATTGATCATAAACCATACATCACACATCATAGATCATATATCATACATCATACATCATACATCATACATCATAGATCACACATCATACATCATGGACCATACATCATACATCACATACATAGACCATAGCTCATACATCATACATCATAGACCATGTATCATACATCATAGACCATAGATCTGACATGTACATCATATTTCATACATCATAACTTCTGGGTCAAAGAGATCTAGACCACGGTTATATATCATAAATGATAGGAACATAGACCATATGATCATGTGTCATTTAGACATTCATCACATACGTTAGATTATGGACCGCAAGGGTTGCAAGTCATAGATCATAAATAAATGCACCATATAATATAATATTCTATATCGTATGTCATGATTCATTGCTCACATGTCTTACATGATATACGGTGTGGTCCTATGATGAAGTTTCATTTTATATTTTTTCTGTTTATTTGGCCTTTAACCAGAAAAGGGAAAGACACACTTCATGGCACTGTCACTTCATGGCACTGCTGGTTTTCTTGATGCCAAGCAAATAGTGAGAAAATATATGAATTGGCAAATTCAGAATTTCGACCTTGTTCAATGACATCTGCGGAATTATCACGAGCGTATGTGAATGGATGAATGGCATTGGCGGAATTATCGCTGATAATCAGGTACCTGATTGGAAAATGACTCAAGACTTTCTGCTGTTGTTGGCTGTAGCGTCTGAGTCTCTCTACCCTCCTATTCAATGGTTCTACAGTTTGACATATTGAAAAACGAGTCCAGAACTAGAAACTATCGCTACCGGTCTCAAATGGTCAGTCTGATTCCTAACCAAATTGCTCTGTTGAAGTAACACCCTGTACCACGTGATTCGATCTACATTTACATAGATACAATTGTAAAAACGAAAAGTTCTCTTACCTTGATGCTACACAGTCCAATGCAATTCGGTGTCTGATACGCTTTATATCATCCATGCTGAACTGGAACAGTGGCAAGTGACCTTTCGCCAAAAGAGACGCATACGCAAACATAAACACCCCGCATTGATTTATGTCTTTCTATTTTGGAATGCCGCTGACCCGCAATTTCTTTTTGAAGCGATTGGTGTCCACTTCCTTTCCCTGTTCTAATGACCTGTCCCTCACATACCGTGCCACGTTGGCGACCACCTTTTTGGCAACGTCTATGTCTGTGTCCATTGAGTCGTAATACTGGATCACTCTTCGTCTGAGATCTATCACAACAAGTGTCCAATGCCTCTTATGAATGTTGTGATACAGGACTAAGATCAAGTCTTTCTTCACGATCACTACTTCCTTGAACCACTTGCCTACTCTAGCATAGTGATATCCAAACTTGTCATCCATGAGCTTAACCAGAAAAAAAAAGTTGCATATTGATGTTTTTGGAATCAATCCTCAGGTGTCTGCAGCGGACGTGTTTGATGGCGTATCGCACTCATGATGTGTAGTTCTACATATATTATCTACCGTTATCATGTTCATGTAGAAATTTATAATATCATCTGTTAACCATCGTGTGTCATTCATTAGCACACTGAAGTCCTGGAACGTGAATCTTAACTCCTCTTGCGTTCCTGGATTCTTCGTGCTTGACAATATTTGGTAATTGTTGAACTTTGTTCTCAAGTGGCGCAAGGCATCTTCTTCGACCTCGGACAGAGTATGCGTCGCTAATTGAATAGTCCATCCGTGTATACTGCAGCGAACGCCTTTGAGATGTGATCTCTATTCCACTGCACATGACAATGGAATTGCTTGTTATTAACATGTGATCTCATGAAATCAGAAGTGTTCATGACGCATGCGATGATTACGGTAAGAGAGAGAGAGAGAAGAGCAGACATTTCGTTAAAACTGACAGATTTTTTCTGAAAATCGCGAAATTGAACATACGAAAAAACTACATTTTGCAGTGATTTTTTGCCCCATGATGTAGGATGATCAGATCATCGGGTGTCATGGAGACACTCGATGATCCAATCAGTCAGTGAGAGAGAGAGAGAGAGAGAGAGATATTTCGTTAAAACTGACAGATTTTTCATAAATTCGCGACATTGAACGTAAAAAAAAACCCCACATTTTGCAGTGTTTTTTTTGCCCCATGACGTCGGATGATCAGATCATCGGGTGTCATGGCGACACTCGATGATCTGATCAGAGAGAGAGAGAGAGAGAGAGAGAGAGAGAGAGAGA
>BFEA01000264.1:555726-572531 GCA_003427395.1 Chara braunii | reverse complement strand
GAGAGAGAGAGAGAGAGAGAGAGAGAGAGAGAGAGAGAGAGAGAGAGAGAGAGAGAGAGAGAGAGAGAGAGAGAGAGAGAGAGTTTATAATAATGCGCTCCTACTACCAATGTCCCGCCATTATGACCTATGGCAGACAATTCTATGTGTCTGAATTCTATATATTCTGTCAATTACAAAATTAGATAATAATGCGCTCCTACTACCAATGTCCCATCATTATGACCTATGACAGACAATTCTATGTGTCTGAATTCTATACATTTTGTCAATTACTAAATTAGAGCCCTCACAGTGCGCGAAAAAAAAAAATGACACGACAACACAACCGCTCCGGAACCTGAACATTAACCTACAAACGCGCCCCCGTGCATAAAAATTCACACACACACACACACACACACACACACACACACACACACACACACACACACACACACACACACACACACACTTCATTACACACAAACGTATCTTCTCGCACATGGACAAATCACTTCTATGCACACAACTAGTCGCCATGCCTTGTCTTTTTTGCCGCAGGTCTCGCCGAACGTCGGAGCACAATATTGTCATTTATGTTCCCTTTCCTTGGCTTCTCATTGCAGATTACATCCTCCTTTTGCAATGTGACATGCTGGTGTTCCTCTTGTTCTTTCTCATTCTGTCCCACTTCCCCGTCCTCAACACACCCTGATTGCTCACCTGACTGTGTGACGATGTCAATGACAATGTCGTCATCCTTCCTCTTGCGCTTGGGCTGTTGATGCTTGTCGCCAATCGTCGTGGCTCGTTGGAGTTCGTCATCGTCTTTTCCCATTGAGGCCTCAACGTTCTCTTCCATCTGCACACCACCTGGCCGTCCCTCGAGTACGCCGCCTTCGAAATTGAGTCGAAGCATCAAATCAGGTGTGTTCTCTAACAAACTTTCTATCCCCTTCATTTGTGGCACTGACTCTTCCCTCGTCAGCTCAGTTCCTTGCATGGCCATTGGGTCCGTGACCATTTGCGGTTCCGACCCCGTGCAAACCTTGGGAGATTCCATTGTTGCAAAGCGATCCACCTAGTCTTTGTCCTCCCTCCCGTTGCGACGGGGGATGGGACAATTGTTGTTCGGTCTGCATTCTGTCACTTCGTGACTCGTCGCTGTCGCCCACAGATTTGTCTATATCGTTCCTCTCATGAACTTGCTTGTCACTATGAACGAAGCTCGTGAATGGACGTCCCGCTGCACTCGCCGAAGCGTGGCCATCGTCATGTCCCAATTGCTGACTGTTACCAAGACATATTTCACCTTCAAACTCTTGCACCACTTCTCGACTTGGCAATTTCCAAGGGATCCGACCGTGCGACACATTGGATTCAATGTCATAAAAGTTTGCGTTGTACTCCAACATGTTCTGATCTCGCAACTTGTCATAAAGTGCGTCGGCATATGCTCCTTCTGCAAGGCTGTCTGATCCACCGTTCGCCTGCCGCACTTTGATATGAACCTGTTCCTTTGCGATTTCGAAGAACTTGCTCTTCAATACCCGCTTTTGCAATTGCCACTGGCCATCGATGCACACAGCCATGTGCCATTTCCCGTTCCATACGCAGGGCTCGAAGACCTTCGGGTGCCACAATATATGATGCCCCCATTGGTGGTCTTCTGTCTCAACCACCGTCCCAATGTGCTGTATGAAGTGCCGACCTCCGATGAACTCCTTCATGTCCTCTTGAATTGTGTCTCCGGGCATCAGTTTGTCGTCCTCGTTGGGCGGGAGCGCGAATTTGATGGCGTCGACGCCCATTTCGCTAACCTGTGCATTTTCCACCTGGGGGACGTTATATTGCTTCTCTCTTGGGATCTTCGACAGCCCCATGCTTACATACACGTTGTCCAGCTGAGTCAATATCCCAGGGTATCTGACACTGCTTTCCTTGCATTTGGATTGGAGACGAGGCTCTTTTTCACTTAATGAGGCCGCTCGTGCATGCAACCCTTCATTGTTGCTATTCTTGCTTGCATTGGTTGCACCAACTGGCCCCCGGATCTCATTCCCCGCATTCTCTTGCATTCCTTGTTCACACGACCTCTGCTCCCCACCACGAACGCTCTCCCGGCTCGCCACAACACCCGTTTCTATCCTTTCCATTGCCTGATGACCCTTGCCGCTGTCCAACGCCTGTCGAACATCCTGTTGAGCACCCGGTACAGACAGATTTATATCTTCGTCCGATGTCTCCTCCTCGCTGTCGCGCACATCGAAGTGCTCACCCGCATCTAACTCATCGGCGTATGTCTTCGCACGTAGTCTTTCTTCTTGTTTGTTGAACCACAAACACTCACACCGCGCCATGAATATCTCAATCGCACCGTGGTACCCTTGGAGATGTTGGATGACAATCACTTTACGGTGGATATAACCGATGTAGAGAGTCCCTCTTCTTACCAAGCTTGAGGTACATGTCTCTCTCAAGACGCCAAGGAGTTTTGGGTCGTTCGAAATGGCAACGACTTTCTGGCCTGTGGACGTCCAATCGAGCATTGTTGAATTGCTGTCACACGCAACAACATTGTGTCCTGGCCGCAGCACTTCCCAGACTGACCCTGCCTGCACATTCCCGAGCAGCAGCACACCTTCGCCATCCTTTGCAAACCATTTGCACAATTCCTTCACTTTTTTTGGCTCTCTCTCCCAATGCCCGTACACGGCTTTTGTATCGCCCGATATCCCAATATGCTCGTTTGTGCATTGCACAAATAAGTCCTCCTTCACGTTATCGTCGAACCACGTGACATGGTTTCGTGGCTGCACAGTCACCTTCTTGTAGTCGTTGTTCAACGCATGCATGACAACGGTCATGCAGTCCCGAGGTCGCACTGGAAGATTTCCAGCGGGAACAACATATTGGTCCTTCCCTAAATATCTCTCCCACCGACCTGGAATCACTTTGACGTGATCCCAACGAAGCACGTTCTTCAACACAGTTTGCTCGACTCTTAACATCGAGAATATGACGATGACTCAATCCGTGCCACAGAAGGTGTTCATCATCTCCGGCAGCACTGCGAATCTCTCATCTGACCACTCGTGAGGGGCTGTCGACTTGCGCGGGCAAAGGTCCAGGACTGCGAGATGGCAATTGAGCTTCTTAACAGCTCGTGTGATCTCCTCCGATGGTTGAAGCGCCTCGTACGGTGCCGAGCATATCGGAAGAAACGTAGTGTGATCGTTGTTTGCATCCCACATCAAGTACCTCGCATTTGCACTTATGCGCCGCAACTCGTCCCGCAGCTGGTCGATAGCCCCGATGATTTCATGCATGAACACTTTTAGATAATACGGACACTTCGCATATAGTGTCCGCGTCAACTTGAACCCTCCCACCTTGCCCACCTTTGGTTCGTCAATGTCGCCCAGATGTTTTGGCACATCTTTCGCCTTGTGAGCTGGCACCTTCGTCTTGTTTTCCTCCCATTGCTCCTTGGTGAGTCCCGTCGGGGCAAATCTGTCCATTATACGCGAGTAGCCAATGAAAAACTCATCGTTCCACTCATCCTCTTTGCGACCTTCCGTTTTGAAAACCACATAGTTGAAAAGGCGTATCATGTATCTCTCACGCCGAACCTCAACCTGAATATCGTCCATGTTCAACAAGTTTTTGTTGAACGTCCGCCCCGTCGTGACAACCACCTGGCGGTCCAATATCATTTCTAACACCATTTCCTTCTCTCTTGCAGTCAAGTCTCCGAACACCTTTCACGCGTTTTGCGGAGGGTCTCGAACGCAGACGTAATGCCCGTCAGCACTTGCGGTTAACGACCACCTGAAATTTCAGAATGAAATATACTGAAGTGGTCTGAAACCGCTGAAATGGCCTGAAGACACTTCAAGTCATTTCAGAAGTTTCGGGTGGTTTGCAGGATAAGTTTTATGGTTTTTTTTTTGTTTTTTTTTTTTGCCTGTTTTTTCAGCCACTTCAGGTCATTTAAGGAATTTCAGGTGGGGACCTGAAACCGCTGAAGTGGCTGAAGCTTCTGAATGGGGTTTTAGGTCCCCATCCAAATGGTTGGATGGGGGTACCTGAAACCCCTTTCAGAAACTTAAACCATTTCAGGACATTTCAGGAATTTCAGGTGGGGACCTGAAACCGCTGAAGTGGCTGAAGCTTCTGAAAGGGGTTTTAGGTCCCCATCCAAATGGTTGGATGGGGGTACCTGAAACCCCTTTCAAAAGGTTCAGCCACTTCAGGTCATTTCAGGAATTTCAGGTGGGGACCTGAAACCGCTGAAGTGGCTGAAGCTAGCCACTTCAGAACATTTCAGGAATTTCAGGTGGGGACCTGAAACCGCTGAAGTGGCTGAAGCTTCTGAAAGGGGTTTCAGGTACCCCCATCCAAATGGTTGGATGGGGGTACCTGAAACCCCTTTCAAAAGGTTCAGCCACTTCAGGTCATTTCAGGAATTTCAGGTGGGGACCTGAAACCGTTGAAGTGGCTGAAGCTTCTGAAAGGGGTTTCAGGTACCCCTATCCCACCATTTGCAATGGATCAACCTGAAGTGGCTGAACTGCCTGAAGGCGGTTTCAGACAACCCCATGTATAGATCCACACACAATCCGAAAGTGTAGTAACCTAAAGTGGCTGAACTGCCTGAAAGGAGACCTGAAAATATAGGCACCCGTTAACCATCTCTCCCCGTCAGGCGATTTGTTGGACTGGACGAAGTGCACTAGCTCCTTCTTGCCTTTTATTGACAACGCGCATGGACCCGGACCAGGAATGGCCACTTGTTTCCCTTGCTGATCCACCGGAGGCACGCCAGTCTTATCAGGCAAGAGTCCCGCCTCCCACGAGTCTAAAAATCGGGTTAGAAGGTCCCACACTCTTTTGCCAACTGTTGCCAACACAAGATGCGATCTCACTAAATTCGATCAATTCGTGTTGTAGGCCGGCTTAAGTGTTTGCCCTCGCAGTTAAGAGTCAGCAGTGAGCCGGACGGCTCTGCGGATGAATTTCTGATAGTTATCTCTCAAGGTCTTCTTATCCGTTTCCGGCGGTGTGTGTTGCCAATCGCCAGAAGGCATCCCCATGTCAACCCACAAGTCTCTGATATTTTTCACCGACACACGGAAGGAATCCGGGATAGCTCGTGTCTCCCTTGTGTTATCGAAAGTCGAAACGTGAGCATATCCGTCGAGATTGTTATCATCGAAATACACAGCACGTGCACGCCATGAACGCACACCCCACTTCTGCGCAGCCGGCGAATTGGCCGCAACCGGTCGCCGACAAGCCTCCGCCGTGTGTTGTCCACCCACCGCATACCAATGGTACGTGTGCATGTCGTCCGCGTCGAAATGTTCAGGTTTCACACGCACCCACTGTTTTTGACCACGAATAGCCACTTCTGTCACAGGGGCCAATATCCATGTGGCCCTGTCCCACTCTCCCTTCTTCTCTTGCAGTTCCATTGCTCTCATGATGGAAACGACGAGCATTTCATTGAGCGGTCTGACATTGTACTGCACAGGGTCTCCCACGGGGTTTGGCAAAACCTTCGTGCAGTCCACGTAGATCTCTTGAGGTCGTTGCACTGCATTCCCGTCTTTGTCGTACTCGAGGAAGAAACAAGTTGTTATGTCGAAGGCGGGCGGCTCCAGCTTCCCGGCTTTCGTGGTGTGGTCTCTCGGGTCAACCCCAACTCCCTCGTCGCCAGAGTCAGCAACCTCTTTCGTTCCTTCGACTCTAACTTTCTTCTTTGCATTTTTCGCGGGCCGCTCACGCCTCTCTTTCTCGGGTTTCCCCAATTGTCTTTCTAAATGTTGCACGTATGCGGTATGAGACGCGCCCAAACCAAGTATCTCCGCTCGACGTCGCTCACTGTACATTTTTCGTTTGCGCGAGTTCGCGGATGCTTGTGTTCCGGCAACTTCGACGTCCCGGTCCGTTTCCCCACCGCTTTCTTCCTCGTCACTGTCCTCGTCTCTGCCTTTGTTCTTGCTTCCGTGTGGAGTTCTTTCTTCCGCATCTCCCGGATTTTCCTCCTCCTCGCTGCTCTCCCCTTCCGGGTTCTCCTCCTCCTCGCCGTTCTCCCCTTCGTCTCCACCCCCCTCGTCCTCTCTTGCACTGTCGTCCCCAGCGGCCTCGCCGCTCTCCCGCTCATCACCGTCGCCTTCCGTGGCATCGCCCCGCATACTTCCTTCCTCGGCGCCCTGTTCACTCGATTTCCCCTCACGTTCGTCAACCTCGTCATCCCCATCGGGACAGTGGTTGGAAGACGGCACCCCACGGGTGTCCCACTCAGCATTCTCTTCGTCCTTGTTACGCGGTGAAGCCTTTTTCCGATGCTGCGCCCGACGAGAAAAGACTGACGGTGCCTTGGCGGCCTTCGACGATTTTTCCTTTGTGTTCCCCGGTTTGGGAAACCCGTCCTGAGGAGAAGGCGTTCCGGTTGTCACGACGAATACCTTTTCGGTCGGTGCGGTGTTCTTCGTCCTTGTCGAATGCGTTCCACCCTCAGTTCCAACGCCGAGAGCGGATCGCAGCGTACCTTGCTTAGACTCCTAGTGCTTGTGTGTCCTCAAAATGCCCTCCAACACCTCCCTCAAAGTGTCCGCAAACACGAACGGTGTCGACAAATGCACGTTGCTGTCCACCTTGACCTTAAAGCCCGTGACTTTATAGCATGGCGTTTTCTTCAGGAGCTCGATCGGTCCCACCATCTGGACAACCTTCTGTTTCTTCGACCTATCAAACGGAGGCAACGCCACAGCATTCATGCCGTAGCCAGCAAATCCCGACAAATGCAGTGACACTTTCTTGTATTTCCCCGGCAGTTCGACGCCGCCACTATTGAAGCATGTGGTCAAGTGAAAATCGTAGTACCTCTCCTCGCCGGCAAATTTGTCGACGCCAAAACTGTCGATCCCACCGCACACGTAAAAATGTCCGCCATCGTCCTTCATGAATATCACGGGACCACACCCCTGCTGCTTAACCCCGCCGAACCAGTCAAGCGCCCATTCCATCCCACAGAACAATGCCGCTCTGCCAACCACCTTGGGGGTGGACGTCTGCGACGAAGAAGGAACCACATCTACATGCCCACGAGAAAAGAATATGTGATCAGCACAAGCGAGGCAAAGGCCAGCGATGCCCGAGGCCATTTGTCACTCGACACCTGATGGTGCAGACGGCCGATGGCGCAGACGGGGCCACCATCGGCTGTCGCCACGGCGCCCGATGGTGCACACGGGGTGACCATCGGTTGTCGCCGCGACACCCGATGGTGCATAGCAAGAAACATCCGTATGAGAACGGTAGCACACTGGAAGGTTGCTCGGGCAAAGAGGAGGCAGCGCATTGGTCCCAATTGCAAATCATGCTGCAGTCCAAGTGGTGAAGCAAAGAGCAGATAGCACAGCGGATCCAGGAAACCATCCACATGTGCACGCTGCAGTCCATATCACGCTGCAAGCAAAGTGCCCATGGAAAGGTAAGATGGCACAATGCAACCAAATAATCATCCGCATTGGCCCGACCCTCGGGTGGCGAGGCGACGCCCGACCATCAAGTGTCGCGCCGCGGCTAGATGGTCCGGTAGACGGTGCGGACGGCCCGACCATCGGCCGTCGCCGCGACGCCCAGTGGTACAGACGGAGCGACCATCGGGTGTCGCCGCGACACCCGATGGTGAACAACACATTGGGACCCGCTGCTCGGGCAAAGAGGAGGTAGCGCATTGGTCCCAATTGCAAATCACACTGCAGTCCAAGCGGGCAAGCAAATAGTAGATAGCATTGGTCCCATCCACAAGTCGTCAAACACGCATTGGTCCCATCCACAAGTCGTCAAACAAAGAGCAGACAACAAAGAGCAGATTGCAAAGAGCAGATCGCACAGTGGAACTAAGAAAGCATCCAAATGTGAACGAAGTGCAGATATCCAACTGTGGAACCAAGAAACCATCCATAAGTCGGCAAGCGAAGAGCAGATAGCAAAGAACAGATTGCACAGTGGAACCAGGAAAGCATCCACATGTGGACGAAGTGCAGATAACACAATGGTTACAAGTCCTCAAGCGAATAGCAGATAGCGTACAACAGATTGCATAGTGGAACCAGGAAAGCATCCACATGTGAACGAAGTGCAGATAAGCAAAGTGCAGATAGCACAGAGCAGATAGCACATGAGAAATCCAAAGTGCATAGCACGCTGCAGGTCAAGCGCCCATGGGAAGATAAGATGGCACAGTGCAACCAAGCAACCATTTGCGTTCACCCGACCCCCGGGCGGCGAGGCGACGCCCGACAATTGGGTGTCGCGCCGGCGCTCGATGGTCCGGTCGACGGTGCGGACGGCCCGACCATCGGCCGTCGCCGCGACGCCCGGTGGTACAGACAGGGCGACCATCGGGTGTCGCCACGACACCCGACGGTGTATAGCACATCGGGATCTGCTGCTTGGGCAGAGAGGAGGTAGCGCATTGGTCCCAATTGCAAATCACGCTGCAGTCCAAGCGGGCAAGCAAAGAGTAGATAGCATTGGTCCCAACCACAAGTCGTCAAACAAAGAGCAGATGGCAAAGAGCAGATTGCACATTGGCTCCAAGTCCTCAATCAAAGAGCAGATAGCACATTGGTTCAGAGTCGTCGATCAAAGAGCAGACAACACGTTGGTTCCAAGTCGTCAAACAAAGAACAGATAGCAAAGAGCAGATCGCACAGTGGAACGAAGAAAGCATCCAAATGTGAACGAAGTGCAGATATCCAACTGTGGAACCAAGAAACCATCCATAAGTCGTCAAGCAAAGAGCGGATAGCAAAAAACAGATTGCACAGTGGAACCAGGAAAGCATCCACATGTGGACGAAGTGCAGATAGCACATTGGTTCCAAGTCATCAAGCGAATAGCAGATAGCGTGCAGCAGATTGTATAGTGGAACCAGGAAAGCATCCATATGTGAACGAAGTGCAGATAAGCAAAGTGCAGATAACAAAGGAGAAAGCCAAAGTGCTTATCACGCTGCAGGCCAAGCGCCCATGGGAAGATAAGATGGCATAGTGCAACCAAGCAACCATCTGCAATGGCCCGACCCTCGGGCGGCGAGGCGACGCCCAACCATTGGGTGTCGCGCCGGTGCTAGATGGTCCGGTAGACGGTGCGGACAGCCCGACCATCGGCCATCGCCGCGACGCTCGGTGGTACAGACGGGGCGATCATCGGGTGTCGCCGCGACACCCGATGGTGAAGAGGAGGTAGCGCATTGGTCCCAATTGCAAATCACACTGCAGTCCAAGCGGACAAGCAAAGAGTAGATAGCATTGGTCCCATCCACAAGTCGTTAAACACGCATTGGTCCCATCCACAAGTCGTCAAACAAAGAGCAGACAGCAAAGAGCAGATTGCAAAGAGCAGATCGCACAGTGGAACCAAGAAAGCATCCAAATGTGAACGAAGTGCTGATATCCAACTGTGGAACCAAGAAACCATCCATAAGTCGGCAAGCAAAGAGCAGATAGCAAAGAACAGATTGCACAGTGGAACCAGGAAAGCATCCACGTGTGAATGAAGTGCAGATAGCACACTGGTTCCAAGTCCTCAAGCGAATAGCAGATAGCGTACAACAGATTGCATAGTGGAACGAGGAAAGCATCCACATGTGAACGAAGAGCAGATAACCAAAGTGCAGATAGCAAAGAGCAGATAACACATGAGAAATCCAAAGTGCATAGCACGCTGCAGGCCAAGCCCCCATGGGAAGATAAGATGGCACAGTGCAACCAAGGAACCATCTGCATTCGCCCGACCCCCGGGCGGCGAGGCGACGCCCGACAATCGGGTGTCGCGCCGACGCTCGATGGTCCCAATTGCAAATCACGCTGCAGTCCAAGCGGGCAAACAAAGAGTAGATAGCATTGCTCCCAACCACAAGTCGTCAAACACGCATCGGTCCCATCCAGAAGTCGTCAAACAAAGAGCAGACAGCAAAGAGCAGATTGCAAAGAGCAGATCGCACAGTGGAACCAAGAAAGCATCCAAATGTGAATGAAGTGCAGTTATCCAACTGTGGACCCAAGAAACCGTCCATAAGTCGGCAAGCAAAGAGTCGATTGCAAAGAACAGATTGCACAGTGGAACCAGGAAAGCATCCACATGTGGACGAAGTGCAGATAGCACACTGGTTCCAAGTCCTCAAGCGAATAGCAGATAGCGTACAGCAGATTGCATGGTGGAACCAGGAAAGCATCCACATGTGAACGAAGTGCAGATAAGCAAAGTGCAGATAGCAAAGAGCAGATAGCACATGAGAAATCCAAAGTGCATAACACGCTGCAGGCCAAGCGCCCATGGGAAAATAAGATGGCACAGTGCAACCAAGCAACCATCTGCGTTCGCCCGACCCCCGGGCGGCGAGGCGACGCCCGACAATCGGGTGTCGCGCCGACACTCGATGGTCCGGTCGATGGTGCGGACAACCCGACCATCGGCCATCGCCTCGACGCCCGGTTGTACAGACGGGGCGACCATCGGGTGTCGCCGCGACACCCGACGGTGTACAGCACATCGGGATCTGTTGCTTGGGCAGAGAGTAGGTAGCGCATTGGTCCCAATTGCACTGCAGCGGGCAAGCAAAGAGTAGATAGCATTGGTCCCAACCACAAGTCGTCAAACAAAGAGCAGATGGCAAAGACCAGATGGCAAGGACCAGATTGCACATTGGCTCCAAGTCGTCAATCAAAGAGCAGATAGCACATTGGTTTCAAGTCGTCGATCAAAGAGCAGACTACACGTTGGTTCCAAGTCGTCAAACAAAGAGCAGATAGCTAAGAGCAGATCGCACAGTGGAACCAAGAAAGCATCTGAATGTGAACGAAGTGCAGATATCCAACTGTGGAACCAAGAAACCATCCATAAGTCGTCAAGCAAAGAGCAAATAGCAAAAAACAGATTGCAGAGTGGAACCAGGAAAGCATCCACATGTGGACGAAGTGCAGATAGCACATTGGTTCCAAGTCGTCAAGCGAATAACAGATAGCGTACAGCAGATTGCATAGTGGAACCAGGAAAGCATCCATATGGTACAAGTCACCGCGACACCCGATGGTGAACAGCACATCGGGACCCCCTGTTCGGACAAAGACGAGGTAGCGCATTGGTCCCAATTGCAAATCACTCTGCAGTCCAAGCGGGCAAGCAAAGAGTAGATAGCATTGGTCCCAATTGCAAATGACGGGGCGTCCGTCGGGTGTCGCCGTGGCGCCCGATGACACAGACGGGACAACCATCGGGTGTCGCCGAGGCGCCCGATGACACAGACGGGACGCCCATCGGGTGTCGCCTAGAGGCCCGATGTTGCACAGCAAGGAGCATTTCATGCCTCCTCTCTGCACGAGCGGCGGGTTGCGATGCGCTGCATACCATCGGGTGCCTCGGTGACACCCGATGGTCGCCCCGTCTGTGTCATCAGGCGTCGCGGCGACACCCGATGGTCGCCCCGTCTGTATCATCGTGCGTCGCGGCGACACCCGATGTTGCACAGCAAGAAACACTTCGTGCCTCCTCTCTGTCCGAGCAGCGGGTCCCGATGTGCTGCAAACCATCAGGTGTCGTGGCAACACCCGATGGTCGCACCGTCTGCAAGATCGGGTGTCGAGGCGACGCCCGACCATCGGGTGTCGAAGCGACGCCCTACCATCGGGTGTTGATGCAACGCCCGACCATGGGTTGTTGGTGCGACGCCCGACCATCGGGTGTTCATGCGACACCCGACCATCGGGTGTTGAACCGCCGGGAAACCATCGGATGTCGAACCGCCCGACCATCGGTTGTTGATGCAACGCCCGACCATCGGTTGTTGATGCGACGCCCGACCATCGGGTGTCGCGGTGATGCCCGAGGATCAGGTAACAGCGCCCCGTAGCATCCCCCATCGCCACTGCAGTGCGAGGGAAACCATCGAAACAGCAGGCGAGTGACAGCTATTACGTATTACCAATGAACAAAAAAAAAAAAAGGCGCGAAAGAGCGAGTCAGCGGCCGGTTACCGGTCACTGAGCAAAAGACACACACATGTCTCACAATGTCGCACTCCCTCCTGCTCGCCATCTTCCACTGTCTGTTGTTCTGTTAAATCGATCAATCAATCAATCAATCAATCAATCAATCAATCAATCAATCAAAACGAACTGCCTAATCGAACAAATCCAAATGATATGTGTATACTCCTCCTCGGTATCCTCCTCCTCCTCCTCGCCATCCTCCTCCTTGCCATCCTCCTCCTTGCCATCCTCCTCCTTGCCATCCTCCTTTCGATATGTGTATACATATCGAAAAGCGGAAGAGAAGGAGTGGCTCATCGGCCTCCCCCTCGCCATCCTCCTCCTCCTCCTCCTCCTCCTCCTCCTTCTCCTCCTCCTTCTCCTCCTCTTTGCCCTCTCCCTCCTACTCGCCATCCTCCACTGTTTGGTGTTCTGTTAAATCGATCAGTCAATCAATCAATCAATCAATTAATCAATCAATCAAAAATAATGAACTGCCTACTCGAACAAATCGAAACGATTGGATCTTGGAAAACAAGATCCGTTCGAACCGATTCGCTGATCCAGACGAAAAAAAAAAAATGTGCACGCGAAAGAATCGAACCGGTTGGATCTTCAAAATCAAGATCCATTTTTCGAAAACAAGATCCGTTCTCTTCTTCGACTTCATTCTCCACCTTCCCCACCTCCTCCTCCTACTCCTCCTCCTCCTCCTCCTCCTCCTCCTCGCCATCCTCCTCCTCCTCCTCGCCATCCTCCTTTCGATATGTGTATACATATCGAAAAGCGGAAGACAAGGAGTGGCTCATCGGTCTCCTCCTCGCCATCCTCCTGCTCCTCCTCCTCCTCCTCCTTCTCCTCCTCGTTGCCCTCTCCCTCCTACTCGCCATCCTCCACCGTTTGTTGTTCTGTTAAATCGATCAGTCAATCAATCAATCAATCAATCAATCAATCAATCAATCAATCAATCAAAATGAACTGCCTAATCGAACAAATCCAAACGATTGGATCTTGGAAAATGAGATCCATTCGAATCAATTCGCTGATCCAAACGAACAAAAGATGTGTGTGCGCGAAAGAATCGAACCGATTGGATCTGCAAAATCAAGATCCATTTTTCGAAAAAAAAAACAGGAACCAGAAAAAAAAAAAACTTAGAACCAAAAATACAAAGTGTCTAATTCAAGAAATTGATTCAACTCGTTAGCAATGAGCAGCTGGCACATCACAATTCGAAAAAACTTGCCATCCTCCTCCGTTTGCATGCTTGTCTATTCCGTTTTTATTTTTTGTTTCGTGATTTGCAAAGAAAGCGTATGCATTCTTAGTTCGGAAATCCAAATTGCGATTCACGCTGAAGTCCAAGTACGCAAAAAAACAGCAGATAGCACATTGCAACCCGGACCCCCTTCTGCCGCCTCCGTTTTTTGTTTTGTTTAATCAATCAATCAGTCAATCAATCAATCAATCAATCAATCAATCAATCAATCAATCAATCAATCAATCAATCAATCAACCATTCAACCAAAAACATTGAACTGCCTAATCGAACAAATCGAAACGATTGGATCTTGGAAAACAAGATCCATTCGAACCGATTCGAGATCCAAACAAAACAAAGTTGTGCCACGCGAACGACTACAACCGATTCGATCTTTAAAATCAAGATCTGTTTTTTGAAAAAAACAGGAACTTTAAAAAAAAAATTTCCGCCACGCGAACAACTACAATCGATTCGAGATCCAAACGAAACAAAGTTGTGCCACACGAACCGGTTGGATCTTCAAAATCAAGATCCATTTTCCGAAACCAAGATCCGTTCTCTTCTTCGACTTCGTTCTCCACCTTCCCCACCTCCTCCTCCTCCTCCTCCTCCTTCTCCTCCTCGTTACCCTCTCCCTCCTACTCGCAATCCTCCACCGTTTGTTGTTCTGTTAGATCGATCAGTCAATCAATCAACCAATCAATCAATCAATCAATCAATCAATCAATCAATCAACCGAACAAACCGGTTGGATCTTCAAAATCAAGATCCATTTTTCGAAAGCAAGATCCGTTCTCTTCTTCGACTTCGTTCTCCACCTTCCCCACCTCCTCCTCCTCCTCGCCATCCTCCTCCTCCTCCTCGCCATCCTCCTCCTCCTCCTCGCCATCCTCCTTTCGATATGTGTATACATATCGAAAAGCGGAAGACAAGGAGTGGCTCATCGGTCTCCTCCTCGCCATCCTCCTGCTCCTCCTCCTCCTCCTCCTTCTCCTCCTCGTTGCCCTCTCCCTCCTACTCGCCATCCTCCACCGTTTGTTGTTCTGTTAAATCGATCAGTCAATCAATCAATCAATCAAACAAACAAAATGAACTGCCTACTCGAACAAATCGAAACGATTGGATCTTGGAAAACAAGATCCATTCGAACCGATTCGCTGATCCAGACGGAAAAAAAAATGTGTGTACGCGAAAGAATCGAACCGGTTGGATCTTCAAAATCAAGATCCATTTTCCGAAAACAAGATCCATTCGAACCCAATCGTTGATTGCATGCTTATCTTCTCCTTGTGGGCAGGCAAGCCTTGAACCCCCTTCTACCGCCTTCTCCATTTTCCGAAAACAAGATTCATTCGAACCCAATCGTTGAAGTCCTAGTGGACAGGCAAAGAGCACATAACACGTTTCAACCGCGAACCCATCCATATGACAACAACGCAGTAGAACCGTGGGTCGCTGTGCGATCCTGCCCTGAACCCCCTTCTACCGCCTCCTCCTCTGCTGCTCCTCCTCGTCCTCCCTCTGCCCCTTATCCTTCTCCGCGTCCGTTTCTGCCTCCTCCCCCTCGTCATCCTCGTTCTCTTCTTCGATTTCGTTCTCCACCTTCCCCACCTCCTCCTCCTCCTCCTCCTCCTCCTCCTCCTCGTCATCCTCCACCTGTTGTGCACAACGTGCGCAGGGCAGAAGAGAACGTTGCAATTACGCAGGGTGGACAGGTCGGCAGATCCTAGACAGGAGGAGGACGAAGAATAAAAACAGCAACAAGACGAGGAGGAGGAGGAAGAGGACGAGGAGGAGGAGGAGGAAGAGGAGCACCAGCAACAACAAGACGTGGAGGAGGAAGAGGACGAGGAGGAGGAAGAGGAAGAGGAAAAGGAGGAGAATGAGGAAGAGGAGGAGGAGGAGGAGGAAGAAGAAGAAGAACAACAAAAAGACGAGGAGGAGGAGGAAGAGGAGGAGGAGGAGGAGTAGGAGGAAGAAGAAGAACAACAACAAGACGAGGAGGAGGAGGAGGAAGAGGAGGARGAGGAAGAGCAGGAGGAGGAGGACGAGGAAGAGGAGGAGGAGGAGAATAACAACACCTTTGTTTGCCATGGAGGACTGTCGAGAATGTGCCCCCGGTGAGTGGTCCCGTCGACACGACGAGTTGGCAGATTCGGAAGCAGGCACAATCGCGCGAATGGCAATGGCAGACAACGTGCGAGGTTCGGACTGCAGTGTTGCCATCACCACACTGGAGTACCAATGGAACATCTGCCCGCGACACCACAGTGGAAGCGACGCTGCATTCGCGCGAGTGGCAATGGCAGGCGACGTGCGAGGTTCGGACTGCAGTGTTGCCGTCACCACACTGGAGTGCCAATGGAACAGCTGCCCGCGACACCACAGTGGAAACGACGCTGCATTTGCGGGTTTCGTTTTCCTCCCGAGACTTTCGGGAAAATATTGTATAGAATCGGATCGGGCCCGACCCTGAAAAAAGGCAAACGAGGGGGGAAAACCAATAGAGGCTCCCTCTCCCCCCCCCACCCCCCCACCCCACACACATCTATAGCAAAGCATTGCGCCCGACGGGGTGCGGGTCGGCCCCCTTTTTTTATGGGAACATTTTTTAGGCCCCTTCAAAAACAGACCCGTGTCCCTGCAGGTGGGACAACCGGGAGGTGGGCAGTGCAAGGTGGAAAAAAGTTGACATACGACTACAGTTAAAAAAAAAAAAAAAAAGGCTTCCTCCTTTTTGCTGCCTGGGACTGGCCATTTTCTTCGTTCGCCCCTTTCAAATCTGTTTGACGTGAAAAAAAAAAGTGGCGGACGCCTGGACCTCGTCTTTCCTCTATCCCCCTCGTCATCCTCTTCGTGCGTTGTGTCCATCGCCCGCGCCTCCGTCTCACCCGCCTCGTGCAGTGCTCTTCCGCCACTCCACCGTGGGCAAGACGAACTGAAGGGTTCGTATTCGTGCGTCGTCTCCATCGCCCGAGCGTCCGTGTCACCCGCCTCGTGCACTGCGCTCCCGCCACTCCATCCCAGAACTGCAGCTTTTCCTAGGTTGTTGTCTCGCCCGACGCAGGGAACTACAGGCTGATAGGTGAGTACGACAATGTTTTTTTTTTTTTTTTTTTTTCCCAGACATGCCTTTGTTCAACTCATGCGTTCACGCCGACTTTGTCGTCTGTAATATGACCAACCCCCTTTCAACTTCTTCATTTTCTTTGTTTTTTTTTTTTTGTTTTTTTTTTTTCTATGACTATATGCTTTTGTGGTGATTGGGAAGTTCATACTATGGCCAACCCGCCTCGTGCACTGCAGCTTTCGAGTTCTGCAAAAAGTTTCGCCGCTGCTTGGCCATATGCTTTCGTGGTGACTAGAAAGTTCGTTCTTTTCTTCTTTGGCTAGAGGTTTCCTTTCAGTCATTTCATTTCGGCGGATTTCGTGGTCGTTCTTTATAAACGTTTTCACTTTTCCGTTCGAGATTTTTTTTTTTTTTTTTTTTTTTTTTTTTTTTTTTTTTTTTT
>BFEA01000264.1:532426-548598 GCA_003427395.1 Chara braunii | reverse complement strand
CGAGGAAATTTGCGACACCTCAACCAGTTTCCAGCGACGAGAGCAGATCCCCTTCACTGTGCGGGGGAAGTTGCAAGCGCAGGTCATCGGCGCTGTCAGTGCGAAGTCCTCGTAGAAAGCGACAACTTTCCCGCGGGTGTGGTCCCCCATCCGACAACGTAGTTTGACGATTGAACCTCGACAACATTATTAAAAATCTTCGTCAAACCCGCGCTGCTCCGCCTCTGGACGGCCTGAGCGCAGAATGCACATTGCATACCATCGACAAGTGTGATGCTGGTCGTGACGACGATGGTCACATGGATGATAAGACCCGACAAGAACCCGTGTCCGATGCACATACTGTTCCTCTTCATGGTAATAACAATACTGTCATGGAGACAGAACGCGAGCCGGTATCCAGGTATCCTTACTGACCGATTTAGGGTTAGAGAGAGGCAAACGACCATACACATATCGAAAGCGGAAGAGAAGGAGTGGCTCATTGGAAGAATCGATGGTTGAGAAATGTACCATGGAGGAATGTCGTGCAGTGTTAAATAAAAAGTGTTGTGCAAAATTACAGTGTTGTTCAAAGATGACAGTAGAGGAGGTGTATAGGGCGAAAATGAGATATACATCACTGGCTCTAGAGGAGACGCGGAAATGGTGGATAAAACAATTGGACAGTTTCACGTGCATTGAAGATCGGAAGAAGGTGGTGAAAGCAGTCGTAGAAAAACATAGGGTATGCGTCCAGGCATGGTGTTACATAATCGGTTTCTCGAGGAACACTTACGCATTCTACAAGGAATTGCATGAAGAGGGCAGGGTGCTGCCTCTTCATGGTAGGAAAGGACATTCCACAACATCCGCTGTCGGGCGCATCGGTCCGGCACCGCACGTGGCAGCGCGGGACCCTCTTGGCAGCGTCACGCAGGAGTTGGACCAACCTCGTCGCGAACACACAAATGGAGCCTCCATAGGTCGCTCCGGCCGAGTGCGCCAGCCATACCTCTCGCGAGTTCCTACGACAGGATAGGGCCTACGCGAGGCACAACTTACCTCCACCTTACGGGAGCTGTCACCTCCCTTCGGTGGGCGTATTCCCGCCGAGCTACCAGTCCACAGTACGAAAGCTACTCGGTTGCAATCGCAGAGGTGGACCAGTCAAGGGCGTTTCTCGTTCGCTGTAGCATAGGGGGTACGCGCGGTAATACGCCTATCAGACCCGCACGCGGGCCGACATCTTGGGGGGCTGAAGTCCCAAGCGTGGCTCGACGTCGGTCGACTAGGACGCATCCCACACACCACGCACACACCACTCTACAAACACAACAACAAAACATACGCGCACGCACACATTGCACAAACAACACAACACAAACAATGCGACAACGCTCCTAGTCCCTCGGTAGCGAACCCATAACTTTCCAATGCGGAAATCGGATAGGCGTCGCGCGCGAGACTTAGTATAAAACCGCGCAGACGCAGGGCTAACTCATATCGACTCGCAATGCAAACGTACGCAAGCAGTCACAATGAAGGCGTACTATGTCGTGCCCATAATCGTGCGACCCTCGTTAATTTCGAGGGTCGCATTCGACTCTCAAGTGTCGGCTGACACACGCCTTGAGGGTTAATCTCTCGACGCTGGACAACCGTCGTGTGCGGTTGGAGACCACACCCTCTTCTGCATCCTGTGCAGAGGGGTTGAGTAGACAGCTTTAAGCTGTCGTGCCGGTCGAACATCAAGGGGTTTGATTTTGACGCCCGCCACAGACTATAACGTCCAACCATGAAAACACAAAAAGGAACTCACTCCAACCCCTATTAGTTGATGACCCTCTAACTTGGAAGGGGGGTGGATAAGCCCAATCGACGCGCGCACGAAGGAGGTCCGACATCCTACCCATAGGCTACCTGGCGTCCGGGATAATGAGGCCCGTACAAAGACTCCCATAGGCTGTCCTGGGTTAGTCCTCCGCCCACTTGCCGCTTCGCGTTACCAAAACCTCAAGTTTACTGGCCGTGTCGCGCTCATGATCTCGCCGCCTGACCCATAACTCTTTTAGTGCGGGATGCGACGAGTATCGCGCACGAACTTAGTATAAAATCGCGAGGGCGCTGGACTTACACATACTATCTCGCTATGCAGCTCTGCGCGAGTAAACGAGATGATGGCGCATTATGTAGTGCCCACACCCAAATGGCCTACTCTGAGCCAAGGGGTCACCTTTCGACGCTTAGGCGTTGGCTGAAGCGCGAGCCAATGGGGGTAACCCTTTAGCGCGCGCAAAACCGGCCTGAGGGTCTTTCCGTCTTCTGCACCCTGAGGTGTCTTTGGTGTTGCAAGCTGCTGCTTGGTGTCGTTGATCGATACAGGCTGCTTCAGGTTGTTGTGTAGCGGCGATTGGTCTAAGGAGAGGTGCTGGGGCTTGGAGGAGTAGTTGTAAACAAGGGAGTTGTTGCTGCGAGCGGGGAGATTGTCAGAGATCTTGGCTTCAGGTAGCTTGGCCCGGAGTTGCCCAAGCAGAGGCAACAATTTTCGGCCATTATTGCGGGGCCCTCAGGTGTGTCAAGGTTTCAAGGCCCTCATCTGCGAGTCAGAGTGCACCTCCTTGGGATTTGAGAGACTCAAACTTTCTCCTTCTGCCCTCCTTACTCTAAGTCTAGTCCATTGGATCTGAGAGGAAGGCGGCAGGCGGGATTGCAACCCGTAATCCGCGCCAAGGCCTCTGTGGAGGTTTGCCCCACCGATTGAGGGAGCTATGCCGGAGCCTAGGCGAGGCTCTGGAGGCAGGGAATTGAAAGGTAACCGTTTGCTTTCCCTCTATACACCATGACATAACCCCTACTTATACGTCTTGCTATGTTTAACTGAGTATACTGTATGCACCCCTATTTTGACTTTTGTTTGGCTGACAAGAGATAACTCAGATCAAATAAAGGGATGTGTGTGCAATCGCAGTTTCTGTTGTTGATTGCCTGAACGCAGATTGTGAACACAAGGGGTGCATCTGGGGGAGGGGTGGGTGAAAGGTGGTTTTGCTTGAGCGTGAGTGGGTCCTAGGAAGTCAGACCAATTCCATAAGATTGGACGGCCTGACCGCTGTGTTTATTTTTGAATTGCACGGAGAGTCAGACCAGTTCCATAAGATTGGACGGTCTGATTGCTCCGAATTGTGAGGGTTTGACTGTGATTGACTTTTTAGGGGCCAAAACCTGTACCATAAGATTGGAGGGTTTTGGTTGCCATGTTTGGTTCGGGTTTTGGTTTGTTTCTTTTGTTGTTGGTCGAGGAGGTCTGAGCAAGTCTATAAGATTGGACGGCTCAGCCCCTTCCTGTTTCATTCTGAGAGAGTAATTCTCGCTGAGGGCAAAGCATGTCCATAAGATTGGACGACCTTGGACTCATGCCATACACAGAGAAACGAAACTGGCAGAGGACCAGACCAGTTCCATAAGATTGGACGATCTGGCCCAATGCCTCGCACATGTTGGAACCCAAAAGGCTAAATTTTGGCTATATTTTATACTATCATATTTATGAACAGGCTAGTCAGGCATGGGCTCCATAAGATTGGACGGTCTGGCTATAGCTTATCATGGAATGAAGAGAATATAACTAAGAGTATAATTGAAGGTAACCCTGGGCAGGCTGGACCTTGTTCTAAGATGAACGGCTCAGTCCTATGCCCAACTTTTGAACACTAAGTTCAGAGAGGTATATATAATTTGGTTATTAAACAGTTCAGGACGGTTGAGCCTTGTTCTAAGATGAACGGCTTAGTCATATGCCCCAAAAGGAAGAGAAAAGTAGTTGTGCAACTTGTTCGTGTATACTCAATGGCTGAGTCAGACAAGTTTCATAAGATTGGACGGCTTGACTTTATGCCTTAGGTAAGCTGGGTATAAGGGGATAAAGCATTGAGAGGTTACGAACTATTGTTTGCAAAGATTGACTTGGGGTGGCAAGGGTACTTACCTTTGTGGCTTGGCCTGCATGTGACTGAGTGAGGCTACTACTTGGTCTGAGTTTCAGTTTGACAGGTAGTTGCTTTAGAGGCTCGTCACGTACTAGAGCGATAGGAGTTAGCTTCAATTCCTGCATTTTCTGAGCTAAGTTTTTACTTAGATTGATTCTCGCAATTTCTGGGATCTTTTGCTATACTTGGCTTTGTATAAATCTTGGTAAGCTACTTTCTCTATGGGAGCGCTGTCGAAATTTCTACAAATCTAGGGAGTTAGTCGAGTTTTGACTTGTCAAAGTTCGACTTGTCTAAAGTTTATATATGACTTAATAAAAATCTGGAAAGTCTCCTTTTCTAAAGGGAGTGCTGCCCAAATTTTTGCTAATTCAGGGAGTTAGACAAAATTGGACTTTGGAAAGTCGAAGACTATTTTCGTTTTCATATTCGGACTGATACAAATTCTGAAAAGACACTTTTCATACGGGAAGCGCTGCCGAAATTTCTTTAGTTTAAAGGAGATAGATTATATTTTGACAGGTAGTGATTCTGGCAATCCATCCTAAATAGGGGAGATCCTGCCCTTAGTCTACCTCTGCTTGGGCACCGGCTTAGGGGTAGACTCTGATTTAGTTGTAAGGTGAATTGGGTTAGAATGTGCTATGGGGGATCATTACCCATATGTTGATGATTTAGCTTGGGCATTGACCTGTCATGTGTTACAGGTCCTCTTGACTGGTTGATTCAGGACCTGGACTTGTTCCAGCTTGATCCACAAGGATCATCTTCTGTTATCATTGATAACAGGTCGGTTGCCGATTCGTCGGCTCACGACTCAGTTCCTACTCGTTCCCCATACTCAACCTAAAAAGCTTTAGCCCTGGTGATCTTTCTGTTTGTTAAGGGTTTCACCCGGACTTTTATTGAATGGCCATTTAACTAAGGTACTGAGTATTTAATTGAGGTTGGTTGGCTGGAGGTTGGGGTTTGCATGGCTAAAGCGAGGGGTATGAGTATAGGAATTGGTTGGAGTTGACTCCGCGTAGTGTGTGGACTCTTGTTTGACTTTTGATGTGATTGCAGGTATGTTCAAATACTTGGGGTTTTGGTTGGGCTGCCTTACGGTCGCATATATATGTATGGCTAGGAGGAGGCCCACTATGACTGTGAGAAGTGATCGTTGCATAACTATCCCCCTTGTGCATATGTATGTGTCAGTGCATGTGTACCTACGTGTGGAACTAGCGTGGCCTGAAGTGCCCGCGTACTAAGGGTCAGTCGAAGGTTGGGGTGAATAGAAGGGAGGAGATATCCCTCGCCAATTCTTGTTTCATTTCCTTGTTGCGATTTATCTTGGTGGAACGATAAAGTTCCGGGCGGAAGGGTCAGCGTGTTGCTGGTGATGCGCCAGACAACTCACCACCGCTCCAAACCCTCTCCTGCCCTAGGGGCCGTCAGAAGTGGTGGTGCCCTACGATAGCCACAACCCGCACATAGTCCATAAGCATCACAGCCACACACAGCGATCACCAGCGCACAGCATGCGGCAGCAGATCCTCCCCAACCGCAGCAGCAATCACCGGTAGCAACACCCTGTCACCCGCAGCAGTTACCAGCAACAACTTACATGGACACTGCCGCCAACCGTAACCAGTCGCTGCGTGCAGTCGTACACCGTAGTCAAACAGTAGCTGTTCGGCCGTGATTAGATTGTCCCAGATAGACAGGCCCGGCTCCCTTCCTTTGGCAGTTTAGTCGTGCTGGCCTTGTCTGCTATCGCGTCTTGCTTTGAGCAGAACAGGACTGAGCCTTCGGATAAGGCTCAGTCGACAGAGCTTCTGCAAGCCGGTAGTGGCACCTCTTATTCCCAGAATCATTCCTCATTCACAAGGGCACCAGGCCTTTGCCCCGTCAACTCCGTACAATAGCTTAGTGACACGGCTCGCGGCAGGCAAACATACCCATCGTCTTCATTCGCCCGAGCGTGAGCCACAAGCTGAAGGTGATTGCTACGGGAATCCCACCCTGCCCCCTGGTGCCCGCTCTGCCAACATCTGGCTGAGAACGAATCCCCTCCTAGAATGGGGGCCTACGCATTGCCCTTTCAACCATGCGCGCAGCCGGGTACCGTCCTTGACTTTCGGTTCATTGTGCTCCGACCCTTTCATCCGGCAGGTAAGTCTGTTTTCAGGCTCTCTCTCTCTCTTATCGAACCAATATACTAATGGCCAGGCTCACGCTACTTCGAACAAAAACGGAATGAATCTTTAGCCAAGAAAACGGCCAGGTACGTGTCCTTTCCTTTCCTGCCTTTTCTTCCCACTTCATCAACACCAGCGTGCAGTCCTCCTCTCGATTAACACTCCTTTTACTAATTCTTCACCGAAGCTAACATCATGATCGAAGTCGCCCTCCTTCCAACTACGGATTTAACTTTCATCCCGCCCAAAACCGTTCGGAATCACACGGGATAAGCGTTTCCCATTCTCCTCCTTCCCTCGAACGACCCTGGCCGACCCTTTCGTCCAGGTGAGCTCGTTATCGCGGCCAGTTCCATCGGTCAGACACTGTGCGAATAGATCCCCGGACAGCATATGCCAGGGTAGGTGTCCTAATCTCATGCTATCCCCCTTTTCGCTAGCCCCCACCTACTAACACGAGCCAGCCGGAATGTACTTTCCGCAAATTCTCGGAAAGGTACGTCTTCCCGTGTAAAGGTAAGTATCTCCTCCCCGCGCAGCCTATCCCTACTTACTCTCTACACAGCCCCTTAACGCGCTAACTAGCCATGCCAATCGGTTCGCCCTACTCCGTAATCTGAGAATCAACCCTTTTTCCTATGCGATCCCACTAAAAATCGAGCGTTATCTCATCCCTCCTCCCTCGACATTCCGCTCCCCGCCATAGCCCAGCGCACCCCATATCTCCTCTGCCTCCTAACCCACCCCCTTTCCACCGAAAACGCCGCCGCAGTTGAGTTCGCCACGGCTAATAACCCGGAGTTAACATCTTCCCCCCCCCGTTTTCATTCAGTAACGGGCGGGATCTCGCACCTTCACCCCGGCCATCGCCATCACTCCCCCGTCTCAGCCCGTGAATGAATCCGGACGAAGATAGCGTCTGGGTGCACTCCCCTCTGCAGCCCGTTCCTCTGCGCCCCCTCGCTGCTGCTGCTGTTCACGTAGCGCCCGTCACCCGCTGTCTGGCACTCCGCGCTCTACCTCCGCTGCCCTGCTCGTCGCTCCTCCTCACTTCCGTCGTCCTCACCCCGCCTCCGCTTGTCTTCTCCCGCTACCTTTATCTTTCCCCTGTCGAATGTACCCGGGCGCAAATCCGCGCCGGGTTCATCCCCCACTATACTCCTGTATGCACCTATCCAGATTCCGCGTCCCGATTCACTCTTCTCTCCCACTGGGCCTTTGCTCAACCCCCAGCGCTCCACTGCCTGGCTCTCCGCCCCCTGTTCCCGGCTCTCGGTAGTCGTGGTGGCCCTGCCCTATCCCCTATCTATCTCGGTTACGTCGCCCATCGCTCCCTCGCTCGTTACCGTGCCACCTCACCCGCCCGCGCCCAGCTCACTTTCCCGTCCCGGTTCACGCCCGTCACCGCGGTTCCCGTTCGTTACAGCGCCAGCACCGCCCCGCCACACTATCTTCCAGCCGCGCGCCCGAAGCGTTCCACAAAAGAAGGAAACGCTCGCACATACAAAAAAAGAACACAACAACCTCGGGTGCTCGGGCCCCCGCCCGCGATTTATACGTGTCGATCTGTCGTAGGGACCACGCCAACCTTCTCTATATCGTCCCCACCTTTAACAGATGTCCCACGGGATATAGGCCGGAACAGTGCCCCCACGGACGCGCCAGGGCCACTCACCTCGTGGCTCGACCGTTCCTGGGTGCGCGACCGGGGGCTATCGGCCCCTCACCAGTTCCCTAGGTCGGGCCTGTCACTACGCATGCTACAAAACTGAGGGGGATAGCTCCATCGGGGCTTCAACCCCTCAGCTTCCTCCAACACTCCGCTGCTCCTTCATTGCCGCACGCTGGCCTCGTTCCCTGATCTTCCGTAGCAATAGTCCAATACCATAACCTATAGGGCTAAGCCCAAACCTGAAATAACTAGGCGCGAATTTCGATATGAAGTGATACCGCGCGGTGCCTAGGCCTGGGAAAAACAGCCTAGGCCCCCTTTTCCCGCCCGCAACCGACGCGCTAACACTAGATACCCGCACCGGCCTACTCGGACCGCGCCGTCGCCACCCCGTGCGCCTAGTGGCGTGCCAGTCCCACCGTCGGTCACGCACACCAGCAGTCCCACCGTCGGTCACGCACACCAGCCAAAGACGGGCTTTCATCCCCCAAACAAAACCGCAGCATGGTCCAGGTCGGCCGCCTAGACCGGCCGCTCACTCAACCAGAAAAATCACATGCGCGCCTTAAAACTGCCCGCCCACATACCCTCTAACTTAGTCAGGACGGGTCCCGGACGCGGTCGCGCCTCGCAAGGCCCATTTTCTCTGTCATTTGCAAAAAAAACGGGCGGATACCCTTGTAAGGGTATTCGCGCCGACACCGCGACTCATGCTATGACTTTCAAAATATTTGAGACAATGATAATGGAGGAGGGTGACGCGATGCCTGACCAGACTGACATGAGCAAAGACTACGAGATAAGACCACGGGTCAAACTACCTCCAACTTATGCAACTAAAAATGACGTCTACGACAGCATCAAACGACGGTTGCAGAAACAGGACATAGACTGCTGCTCTTTGCAAGTCTTCGGGAGTATATGGCGTGACT
This sequence comes from Chara braunii, assembly GCA_003427395.1. Lineage (NCBI taxonomy): Eukaryota > Viridiplantae > Streptophyta > Charophyceae > Charales > Characeae > Chara > Chara braunii. The sequence continues at coordinate 539,843 of BFEA01000264.1, read as the reverse complement.
TCTTCTGGCATGTTCACCTTGCTAGGTCGACAGACTACGCTACATGCAATTACTGCACCAAACAAACAGACCTGATTGAAGGGGCCAAGCCAGAAGCGAGACGCAGTCTTGTTGCAAAACTGAATCGCCATAGACTGTTGCAAGAGGCGCATCGGAAACACTATGACATATGGTCGGCCGAATCTAGGTTCATGAGAGAAAAAAACTTGTGCATCATAATTGATGGTATGGACCAAGCAAAAACTCTCATTCCTCACACAGCTAGGAACCGGACATCAAAGGCAATGGATAACCGCACAATGATGAAAACAAACCTCACGGGCATTCTCGTGCATGGGAGGAGCGCACACATTCTTGCGCACACATGGTTTCCTTTATTTCCCCATGGTCCGGATTCGATTGTGTCTTCGATCGCTAAGGTGTTGAAAGACGTGCAGAGACGGTCGGGAGTGTTGCCTCCTGTTTTCAGACTCCAAGCCGACAACTGCGGTAGTCAAAACAAAAATAGGTATGTGTTCGCGTACCTAACATTATTGGTGAAGTTCCGCATTTTCGAGGTTGTTGAAATGGGATTTATGATAGTGGGTCACACGCATACGGACATCGACGCGAAGTTCGGCTTATTTGCTAGAAAACTAGCGGACACGGATGCTTACACGATGGACGAGTTATTCGTCGCACTTAAAAATTCCACAAAGGATGAGGTCAATTGCACGTTTATCAATGAGATGGCGGATTGGAAAGGTGCAGTCAAAGACTTCCTCGACGTGCGTATTGGTGGTTACTCCACTCCGCACTTGTTCAAGTTCTATATGGACGGAGACAACCCTGCGATGGTCTACAAAGAGCATTGCAATGACAGTGAATGGATGCCGGAGGGCGGAGCAATTTACTGGTTCAAGCGGGATAGATACGGGAGATGGGCGGGGCCGTCTTTTCCGTTGGAACAGTTTGCCTTGAAGTTGAACTTGGACAACGGAGACTTTGTCAAACGTCGCCAAGGTGTCAGTGCCTTGGTCGAGGAGTGGAAAGACGAGCGACCAGAATTCGAGAAACACGAAGAATGGAAACGTCAGTTGGAAATAAGTCGTCTGGACTACTGGGACAAACAGTCAGACATGTTCAATAAGCTGGAACAGGAAAAAACCTCGCAACCTGCTCCGTTGTCAACTCCGTTCTGGCCAACACGGATGACGGGAAGCGTAGAAGAGGTGAAGGTGAAACTTTCTATTGCCGATTCGCCGCCGAGGAAACCATGTTTCGTAGGTTATAAAAGTGATGCCCCGAAACCGGAGTTCGACCCGACAAAGCATATTGATATCGGTTGTTTCGTAGTGATACGCGCTCCAGACGAGAATGCGGACAAAGGAGTTAGTTTTTGAATAGGATGTGTTCAAGAGAAATCTGAGGACTCAGACAAAATTCTCGTAGAGTATTGGAGGCCAGAGGGCAAAGAGACCAATATGTGTAAGTTGTACGAAGACGTGTGGAACAAAACATGGCGCGTTGAACACGAATCTTCGCCTGGATGGCAAAACATAACATGTGTGGCATGGGGATGGAAAAACGAAAAGAAAGGTAAAACTGGATTAAAAATCAGAAAAAGTGACGCATTGAAGGCAATCAAATCACTGGCAGCAGTAGATCACGCACACTAAATGCACAGAATGACTGCTGCATCAGCTGACGTATATGTCATTTATTTCTTCGGAACAGCGCAATCGTTGCAACCCCGATGGAGATGGACATCTAACAAGCATGGCGTCGCCGAGCGGATAAGTGGGGAAAGGTGATTCAATATGATGACCTTATACCTTATCGGGCAAGGCGAAGGATGACCGCTATTGAGCTGCTGTCAATGGACGAATCCATGTTTTACCCGACAATGGAATTCAGGACGCCGCAGATGCAACAAAGACTTTTCAAACTGGCTAAGACATGCGAACCTGCCTCGATGTATAAGAAGGAGGGCACCAACAAATGAAAAAATGTATATTATGGTTCTGGTCGACTATGCGATTCGCGCTTTCGTGAACGAGGAACAGTTATATGTATTGCTTTCGAAGCACGTCATGGAATGACACATTGTGTGACACGCATCGATAGAAGTAGACTGTTGGCCGACGAAGAGACGGACGATGAAGAATTTTGGATATCCAGTCACGTGATGTGCGTTTGTAGTGTGATTAGAGACGCAATGCTGCTTTATACTAGCAAAAGAACATGCATTGCTGTAACAAGTGCTACAGAAGTACTTCGTTGGGTGTATACTACAGGGATAGTGTAGAAAACGAAGAAAACAAAGTTAAAAAAAAACATATGTGTGAAGCAACTCTGTCGGCGGATGAACGGGCAAATCCCATTCGATGTTGCTTGTGTTCCGCAAAGACATCCATGTCTACAAGGTGAGCAATCACATCGATTATTGCAGGCTGGTATGGTGGTAGGACACCAACTTCTTTGAATGGTGGGATGGTGGGATGATCGATTATTCGGTGAGGAATGTTGGCGGGATGGTGGGATGATCGATTGTAACATGGCAGGCTGGTATGGTGGTAGGACGCCGACTTTTTTGAATGGTGCAATGGTAGGCAAGTGATATATCAGGGTGGAAGATCGGCAGGGTGGTAGAATGGGAGGATGGCTGAAAGGTATGATGGCCAGTTCGTTGAATGGTACGATGGTAAGATCCCAGTGCGACAGGGTGCAAGGTGGCGACATAGGAGGATTGTCTGTCACCGTGGGACGCTCGACCATCAGACGGCAGGGCGTTATGCCGAAGCTCGACCATCGCATGATAGAATGGTGTAATGTTAGTGGTGTGTGGATGTGGAACTTATAGGATCGTTCATTGTGACGTCGGCGGGACGGTAGGCAGGCACGTTGGTAGATTGCTACGATGGTGGGCTGATAGGGCGACAGGCTATGGATTGCCATAATGGTTAAGGTCGACTATCAATTGATTATCAATTGATAGGGGGTCATGTCGAAGCGCGACTGTCAGATGGTCGGGCGTCGTGGCGAGGCTCGACTATCAGACGGCAGGGCGTTATGCGACGCTCGACCATCGCATGATAGGATGGTGTAATGTTAGTGATGTGTGGATGTGAAACTTATAGGATCGTTCATTGTGACGTCGGCGGGACGGTAGGCAGGCAGGTTGGTAGATTGCTACGATGGTGGGCTGAGAGGGCGACAGGCTATGAATTGCCATAATGTTTAAGGTCGACTATCAGTTGATAGGGGGTCATGTCAAAGCGCGACTGTCTGATGGTCGGGCGTCGTGGCGAAGCTCGACTATCAGATGGTAGGGTGTCATGGCGAAGCTCGACTATCAGATGGTCGGGCGTCATGGCGAAGCTCGACTATCAGATGGTAGGGTGTCATGGCGGAGCTCGACTACCAGCTGGTCGGGCGTCATGGCGAAGCTTGGCTCTCAGATGGTCGGGTGTCATGGCGAAACACGACTATCATGGTAGGATGGGGGATGGTGTGGCAGCGGGATGGTGGGATGCCCGATTGTAGGATAGGAGGATGGCGGGATGGTCAGGTAAACCCGAAGAACTTATGCAGGTCGGCAATGACTGTAATGACGACGCTGGACTACAACATGGCGGGATGGTAAAGAAAACCTAGACAAGTCCATCATGGCGAAGCTCGACTACCAGATGGTCGGGCGTCATGGCGAAACTTGGCTCTTAGATGGTCGGGTGTCATGGCGGAACACGACTATCAGATGGTAGGATAGGGGATGATGTGGCAACGAGATGGTGGGATGCCCGATTGTAGGATAGGAGGATGGCAGGATGGTCAGGCAAACCAAAAGAACTTATGTCGGTCGTCAATCACTGTATTGACGACGCTCGACTACAAGATGGCGGGATGGTAGAGAAAACCTAGACAAGTGCTACATAATAGCCATGTGTGCAAGGGGAACGCTCGATCATAGGATCGTGGATCGTGACAAAGCTCGGCCATAAGATAGTAGGATAATAGGACGGCATGATAGTGTGTTGGTGGGATGGTGGGATGGTCGGTTGTAGGACTACGGGATGATTTTGCGGTAGGATGGTGTTTGGCTACACTGGAGGGATTCACGTAGAGTCCCGTGGATTTAGCAAACCTATCAAAGTTTCGTGCCAGGTGTATTGCTGGTTATGACATTGTCGTTAAAGGGATCGAGGGAAGAGTCATAATGGGTTCCTATTTTGAATGTAGAGAAGACGAAACACGTGTAACGATTATGTTACCATGTATTCATTTGTATGAGTATTTGTGATGTGAGCTGGCCTGTTAGTCATAACCGGGTGTGTGTGTGTGTGTGGGTTGGGGGTGGGGGGGGGGGTCCTATAGCGAAGGCTGTCAAAGATTGCGAAATGTTAAAGATGCATATGGCAGTGACTGAATGTGCATGGTAGTGACAACATGTGAAACATATGCTACATTATTTTCGTCGTGCATGTTCTCGTATTGCAGGATGAATGCCAACCACAATGTATCGCACGATAACGCATCATTGACTGGCACTTCATCACAAGGCAACAATTCAAATGCACGGACCTTGGATCTCATAATATTCGAAAAAAATATATGGGAACATGATATCGTCAGCATACACTCTCGCTATTTGCACCTTGTCCGAAATGTGGCGCCGGGCGGTGAAATCCCCATGTCTTGGGTCATGGGAGGGAACGACATACAGATTCATCGCGACGACAGCAAAGACTTCTGGTACTTGTACTCGTTGGAGCAAGAAGTCGATGTGGAGCCCGACGCCGAGGACAGTATTGAAGACCCTATTACATCAATGGAGATGATTGACGTGTGGAAAACATTGTGTGTAAAGCAGCAATGGTTAGAGTGGGACAGGAAACACGCCAAACAATGTGCTTGGTTTTACATCGGAAAACTGCACTTGTCGTTCCCGATCTTTGTAGATTTCTACGGTCGAATCCGGGTGTTGAATCGTAACACCACCATTGTGACACTTTTCACAGCGGCCAAGGTGAACGATAAAAAAATCAATGCGTTCTTCCTTGCTAGAGAGGAGTTTCACAATATCACACTTACATCTCAGGAAGCATTCAACGACCCTACACTCGATGGATCGCTTGGGCGCTTCAAAACTCGAATATCCCATGATCATGCTCTAAGGAAAGAGCTCGACATGAGGATAGAATGCTTAGTGCACAGTCATGTTCATTATCTGTTCGGCACTTATGAAGAGATATCATGGACCGTCGAACATCGAGATGACACGTTGGATGTTCTTTTCAATAGAAAAAAGTACGCACGTGGGGGGAAGAAAGCAGTGACATTTTCCACTGGTTGGAGCAGAGACGTGTACGACTGTCCTTACTGTGGCGACGGACACATTCGTCTTTAACATAGTTTTGAGAGTACAAAGTTTTGCACCCCGTGAACCATGAAGTCTGAAAGGAGGTCGGATTTTATAAATTCATTAGCATATAAAATAGACATTCACCGCGCACAGAGGCGTATAATAGAAGAGCACGCGGGTTGGCAAGATCGGAGGACGGTCGGGCGCAGGATGGCAGGATGGCACGACAGACGGGTGGAGCGGTGAAGCTCGGCCATCGTATGGTGGAGTGTCGCGTCGAAGCCCGACCATCGGATGGTGGGGTGTCACGTTGAAGCCCCGCCATCGGATAGTAGGGTATCGTGTGAAGCCCGACCATTGGATGGAGCGGCGCAACCATAGGGTGATGTTTGGATGACAGGACTGCAAAATGGTAGGCCGCTCGGATGGCAGGACTGCATGATGGTAGGGCGCTCAGATGGTAGGACGGTGGGGTGGTCGGATGTCATGATGGTCGGTTGATCTGGTGGCGGGTAGGCAGGAAGGTTGGATGGTCGGGTGTTTGAATGACAGGATTGCAGGATGGTCAGGCGCTCGGATGGCAGGACGGTGGGGTGGTCGGGTGGTGGGATGCGAGGATTGGAGGATGGGAGGATGGCAGAATGGCGGAATGGCAAGATGGGAGGATGGTCAGGCGGCAGGATGGCAGGATGGCAGGGTTGCAGGATGGAAGGATGGCAGGACGGTGAGATCGAGCAGTGAAGCTCGACCATCGTATGGTGGGGTGTCGCGTTGAAGCCCAAGCATCGGATGGTGGGGTGTCGCGTTGAAGCCCCGCCATCGGAGAGTTGGGTTTCGCGCTGAAGCCCGACCATTGGATGGAGCGGCGCGACCATAGGGTGATGTTTGGATGGCAGGACTGCAGGATGGTGGGCCGCTCGGATGGCAGGACTGCACGATGGTAGGGCGCTCAGATGGCAGGACGGTGGGGTGGTCGGATGGCATGATGGTCGGTTGGTCCGGTGGCGGCACGTAGGAAGGTTGGATGGTCGGGTGTTCGAATGAGAGAACTGCAGGATGGTCGGGCGCTCGGATGGCAGGACGGTGGGGTGGTCGGGTAGTTGGATGCGAGGATAGGAGGATGGGAGGATTACAGAATGACGGAATGGCAAGATGGGAGGATGGTCGGGCAGCAGGATGGCAGAATGGCAGGGTTGCAGGATGGAAGGATGGGAGGACGGTCGGATCGAGCGGTGAAGCTCGACCATCGTATGGTGGGGTGTCGCGTTGAAGCCCGACCATCGGATGGTGGGGTGCCTCGTTGAAGCCCCCCATCAAATGGTAGGATGCCGCGTTGAAGCCCGACCATCAGATGGCGAGGTGCAACGACAGGGTGATGGCGATATGGTCGAATGGGTGTACGGTCGAACGTTTAAAGGTACAGGGTTCAGGTTAGGCTGGGCGGATGGCACGATGGTTGGGCAGTCCAATGGTCGGACGGTCCGATTGTGAAATTGCTGGAAGGCGGGATGGTCGGACTGTAGAATTGCTGGAATGCGGGATAGTCGGATTGTGAAATTGTTGGAAGGCGGGATGGTCGGATTGTGAAATTGCTGGAAGGCGGGATAGTGAGATGGTAGGATGGCAGGACGGTCGGGTCGAGCTGTGAAGCTCGAACATCGTATGGTGGGGTGTCGTGTTGAAGCCCGATCATCAGATGGTGGGGTGTAGCGTTGAAGCTCCGCCTTCGGATGGTAGGGTGCCTCGTTGAAGCCCGACCATTGGATGCCGTGGTGCAACGATAGGGTGATGGCGAGGTGGTCGAATGGGTGTACGGTCAGATGTTTGAAGGTTCAATCGGTAGGTGACTAAGTGTGGGTAGGTGGCGGCAGCAATCCCACCATTGCGGTTGAAGCAATATACGCAGTGATCAAATGTCAAGACCTCAACAAAAGAACATACATCAAACTTCATTTGTAAGAAAGTTAAGATGCATGTGTTCGCGAATAAAACTAAGTGTGTTTGTGTGTGTGTTTGTGTGTATGTGCATCCGTGTGTGTGTGTGTGTGTGTGTGTGTGTGTGTGTCTGTGTGTGTG
>BFEA01000264.1:501772-521813 GCA_003427395.1 Chara braunii | reverse complement strand
TTTTTTTTTTTTTTTTTTTTTTGGGTCCGCGTTCGGCCCGAACGGCCGAACGCATCCCTTGGGGTCCCATACGTTCGGGCGTTCGGGTTCGGGCATTCGGCCCGTCCCGAACGCCGGTTACCCTATATATATATATATATATATATATATATATAACTTATCAAGGCGAAATCTCGCATTCCCTTAATAAAGCAATATATATAAAAGTCATTATCTCAGTCAATCACAACTGTGAAAATACAGCACAATATTTAATATAAGTAATTTGGTCTGATGAAAAGATCATGCTAATATAATCCCTTCTCGTCATTGATGTAGTCTGAAAAATAAGTAGAGTTTTTCTCATCAAGATACACAGAGAGAACTTTTTCAATCCTTTGAATTGACGTCTATAACGAGACCCTTTTATGTTTGATTTCAGTGTCATGTGTCAGATTACCCTGTAAGATGGAACTTGAAGTTTTTCATACCATTTTTTCCTAAAAATGTCTAAAGGTGACTTTAGACTAATGAAAATTATTTGTTTATTTTTCCTTTCTTGTGTATTTACCCCTCAATGCCAAGGCATGATAGTGAAATCATCGGGGTAGTCCGAATACTATTCATCCGACGGTGCTATCTACATGGAGTGTTTTTGTTTTTTTATTTTTAAGATTACCTGGTGAAGTCATAAGTCATATGGTAAGATCTCGTCGTCCGCCGTCCATCCACTCACAAGAGAACCACAATTAAGAGTTTATCAGCGAAAAGAATCGGCGCTCCTCGCGCTCGAACTCTTCCATAGAGAAAATAATCCGTCTGAAGCGCCGTAATGTGTCATCTGGACTCCGGCGATAATGATGAACATAATCGAAGGGTTCCTGCAGCTCATTGAAACGTAGCAGAATAATTAAGAAGAATCATTTCACTTCAGGGATATTCTCAACGTATCTCCCAGATCCTTTGTTCTGGCGAACCATCAGATATGCGCCGTCGAAGTCTCGTCGAGGGGTGAACCTATATCGAATAATGTCTCATCCATAGGCAGTGCTAATTAGATAACTCCTTGAAGGTCGTCTCGAGTTTCCTCGTCAGAATCGTGGTCTATCTCTCTCAAGAAACGCGACAGATAGGTCGTATACAAGCCGTCCTGTCTGCATTAAGCCGATCCCGTTCTCTCCAGTGCTTGAAATTCATTCGCTTGCTTCCTCACGTGTGTGAAAAAGAGTTGCTATCACCATCTCGCATGCCATCTGGAAAATTTGAACAAACTTTCGTCAGAGAATATTGCAACTCGGCCAAAACATTTAGAGTTGCTTTTTATTTTTTTATGAAAACTGGTCTATTATATGTCCCAAGGAGTCGTTGCAGATAACCTAGCCAGTTAAAATAGGTGGCTATATCAAACCTTTCTCTCCCTGAACTTTCGAAACGGTTCGCTCGAATTCGCTCCATGAATTCGATCTCGTTTAACGGACCTATGCGCGCATTGTAATATAGAACGAGTCGTAGATACATCCATCTTATTTCATGATTAAAATGGACATGCAACTTATTATCTTCGTACCCAAATACTATGCGCAGGTTATCCCAGTCCGGCCGTCAAATTCTGATAAAGCTTGGTTTGAGAATCTGTTGATAAGTCGAGGTGATAAATATGAAGGTTCGCGGTGGATTCCTTGTTGTGCAGTGGTCTGTCCACAATTCCCATCTTGGAGGAAGCATGACGATTGGGTCGTAGACCATTTGACCGACTTGCTCTAAAAGCACCCATCGCCGTCCTGTCTGAACTATATATCTTGCGGCAGCTTCCCTGCTTGGAAAAAACATGATGATGGCGGTTATCGTAGGCATTTGGAAAAGAGAAGACACAAGTAGTCTTATAAGAACATCATTAATTTGCTCGGATATTTATTTTTCAAACTTCTTTTCATTAACCAGTTACTTATTATACAAAACGTCAATCGAGTAGATGCCTCCCGATTTCGTACTCTTCGTCGACAAATGCATCAATCAAAAACCCGTAGAGTATAAAATATTGAACATGTTGGCCCGAATCCGTCTCACATGACAAAAAAAAAAAAAAAGGTTATTGCCCTTTTTCTAACCATAGTAAAATACGAAGGAACATTCTTCTAATCTCCGGAACGTCCTCCCTATTGGGGTTTGCTTCGTGAACTAAGACGACATTCATATCCCCAAAGTATCGTGTCGGAAAAGGAGGTACGAAATCGTATCACACCATATGAAGTTCACGTTCTGCCCTGAAAATATAGCTTCGTGGAGGATTTCTCAAACTTTTGTCTCAAAATTGCAGTTTGTCCCGGTCCGAAAAAACTTTGTATGGTCTGTAGACTAAACGCCCTTCCTGCATCATGACTGCGTGTGATCGTGTTGGCACAACTATCTAGTTTAATGCCACCTCCCGTGTTTGAAAAAGCTGAATGATCACAACTGCGGTAGACATCTGAATGATAAATAATAACTTTGTCAATATAAATTTATCTACACAAACTTCTTTACCCTTATCCCCCTTTTCCGAGCTGTGATTCTTATGTCAAGGTCCAACTACGAAAAGCAGTGTCTATTCACACTCCTTCTAACACTAGTAGGTACATGAACCGGCTTCTTTTGGCACAAGTTCTCCATGTGTTAGTGACACCTAAGGTGGCCACTCAAAAAAATATTAATTTTCAGTTTTTTCCCTGTATAAAGGTACAAAGGAAAAGTCGATTCAGATTCCTAACCATCGTGCGTCTCACTCTCTAGGAAGTGGTCTGGAGTATTCCTCCTCCTCGCCCGAGCCAGAACTCGGATCTCAGAAGTCGGACCATCTCCCATGAATCGGCAAAGCACTCCCCCGTTAAAACGGTCCACTCCGGGTCGATAACAGGGCCGGCTCCTAAAGCAACGAACCCCCTCCCGAATTTCTTCCTAGAGAGAGAGAGCTCTTATACTCTGAATCAGAACGACTACCCTGGACCTTTACACGAAGGACAACTTGGACGAATTAGAAATGCAGACGAGGAAAGGGTTATAGTCGAGACTTGTTCGGACGGGAAATAGGTCGAGAGGGTCATTTGGGATAGAAAGGAAACCTCAAGGATAGCGAAATTTATTCATATTCCCCTTTCTTTAAGTTTCGCATCCCTTTTTCGACCCCGCTTACTTTTCCCCCATCCATAGGCTGACCGTTACTTTATCAGACAAGTGAAGCCGTCACAGAGAAAAGATAGAAGAAACATTCAACGTTTTCACCATTTCAATCAGCAAAACTTGAGCTCCCTTCTCAACACTTTTCTCTTTTCACATACCTGCATGCAAAGCAACGTCAACATTTAACGATTTCAACCACGAACACATTGCCCAAGTCAGACTCAGAGTCCCACACAAACATGCCTCGTTACATTTTCTTTCCTTTCAACATTTCCCTGAGCACTCAAAAGAAAAAGAGAAGGGTCATACAATGTGAGGGCGCACACAGGTGTGATGGATCCGTGCCAACCACTGCTCTTGAGTAGCGAAAAGTTTGACTGCGACCTCGTACAAGAACTTAAGTAACCGACGCGCCTCATCGAAGAAACCGCTGCTTCAGGCATAAACTGTGAAGGTTACTAGTCCAAGTCGACACCCGACTCACTAGTATTTCCTGCGGCAGTCCCAGACGCGAAGGCGGCAAGTCCCATGAGTCCCACTTAGCTCCTGGCGGTCCGATGTCTGTGCCAAATAATTCTAAGTAGTCCGCGTTGGTACCAACTGATACCGAGTGGTGCGGTGTGATGCCCACTAGTGTCAAGTGGTCCCAGGCAGTCCCACGTCCTCCTTTCTCACTTCCAGATGATGTCGTTTATCAAAACAGCCTCTCCTGGCTCTCAGAAAAAATAAAGGACCACCTGACTCACTCATGTGTCCCATCGGTCCCACTGGTCCGACCTGGACAATGCATGACGCCCCGCCTTCTGCTGATGTCGATGAAAGAAATCAATGTCACTTCCCACTGGTTCTCACTCAAAAGCGGTAATTACTGACGTCCCTGCCGACAGCCAGCACTTCCCCTCCACTTAGTTTATCCTGACGGCCTTGAATTTCGACAGCATAACGCTGCCAAAATTAATTGTCGTCGGCGCTTAAAAAATTCGGCAGCACTTTCTCACATAAGTGGGAAAATAACTTGCCGCAAGTTTGTTCAGCCTGGTGCCGCCGCCAACAGCTTAGCCACCGTTTACCCGCCATGGTAAAATTTTGGCAGCATCTCCCCACTAAAGTGGGAAAATGGCTGGCCAAAATTATTAAAATTTGTGCCCCATGCCCAAATTTCACTGTGCCTCACCGCCGTAGTCCCGCAGTGTCCCTGGGTCAGTCCCGTGGGACCAGCACCAGCCAGAGGGGAAGTGAGCATAGTGCTCCCTGCCTTGGCTATGGCTGCCCTGCTCCTCTCCTTGCGCTCCTCTACAGACTTCCAACGTCCTCCCACGTTGTCTCAGGCAGCACCTCCAGCATCCCAGCACCACTTAATTGTGCTCGTCACACACCGGCATCACGAGTGCTTTGTGTGGCAGCTGAGGGATAACTGCCTGTTTTATAGTGGCTGAGGAGGGTTGGACGTCACTCCAGTCCCCAGGCAAAATCGCGAGCTCACGGTGAGCCCTTGATCTTGCCAAGATTCAGGGTTAATTGTGGCCGCACCACAACCACAACCTTAATGAGGGCAGTTTCGTTAACTGCCCTTGTTTTCATTTTCTTTTCTTTTGCTCAGCTATCTCGAAATTTCACGAGGTAGCTGGGCTTTTCCAATTTCCAAAAGTGTTTTTCTTTTATTTTTCTGATAAGGGGTTGGAGAGATATAACCCCTTTCAGTTTGATGTATCTGGACTCTTTTTCCAGGGCAGATACATCGAGGAAAAGGCTGTACTTGGCCTTTTCCCCTCATAACCCTTCAGATTTCAGGCTCCCTTTAAAAACGGGAGCCTGACATGTACCTCTGGCACCTTCTGCCAGAGGTAGCACCACGTGAGGACAAGTGTCCTCACAAGAAAAAAGAAAAAACAAACAAAAAGAAAAGAAAAATTAAAGTTAAATCTAACTCCACAAGCATGACCATTCTCTCGGCCAGGTTCATGCAGTTGCATGCAACAACCTCCTCCTTAGATTTCTCTGCCCTCCTCTAAAAACGGGAGGGGTAGTTATCAGGTTGGGAGGAGTAAGACCTTCCCTTCCCAACTCCCAGGTTCCCCCTCTCTCAACCTCTCCAACCTTCATCTTCACGTGTGAATCGTGAGCCGCAAGATTCTAGATCTCGTGGCCACGAATATTTGTGCATCTTCTTAGTGGGGAGCTGAGTATGCTCCCACACAGCCTGTAAAGGCTGTTCTCCTTCCTGTTTGGGTGTTTGTCGTCGTGGTTGCATCCGCCACCCGGTAAGATTCCTTTTCCTCACCTCTCTCTCGCATAGTTTCACTTTGAAGGTAAGATTCGTTCCTTTTTGCCCTTCCTTGGTTGCTCGTTCTTTTCAACGAACGGGTACACCAGCAAACAAGGAGAGGGGGATCAGAAAAAGGAAAAAAAAATCTAAAAAGAAAATCTAAGAACGAAAAAAAACAAAGTGAAAACAGAAAAAACAAAAAGTCTGACGTCGTTGAAAACGACACCTTGGTTTTTAGGGACTGTAAGTCCTTGTTCTTCTAAGTGCACCATCTGGCGCTTGTTCGTTTTCTTACCTTTTTTTTTTTTTTTTTTTTGAATACCGTTCGCATAAGCCAACGGTCACGGTAGATTGCTTTGCGCCTAGCAGGCGCCTCCTCCCCTCTCTTGTCGATGCACAGGCCCGAGTTCGATTCCATTCGAGGAATCGAAAAGAAAAAAAATCCGGTCGTTTTCTCGATTTATGCGTATCATCCTTCCGCAGGGGCCATGCTATAGCCGCGCGACTGTTTTTAGCCGTGAGATCTGTCAATCTCGCAGTCGAAAACGGCCGCGCTTTATGCTTTCAAAATGGGCTGCTCCACAAAAGGAGTTAGCCCAGACAGTGTATCGTCGCGCTCAATCCGGACGTCTGTCGGGTGAAAGTTCAATGCGGTACCTACTGGGCTAGCTCCTATTCACGGGAGCTTTATCTGTCGCCCTTCTATTTGAAGGGTTGCAGCCCAGTAGGCCGCTTGATCCAGGCCTATATGACGGGCAACTCCAAAAAGGAGCTACCCCAGGTAGGACATCGTTCGACTTGATTCCAGCATCTGTTGGGTGAAAGTTCAGTGCGGTACCTACTGGGCTAGCTCCTATTTACGGAAACTATACCTCCCGCCCTTCCATTTGAAGGGTTGCAGCCCAATAGGTCGCTTGTTTCCCCGGTTTAGGCAGGCGCAGTCCCACCTTTTCATCCAAAAGCAGGCCGCCCCACCATCCAGCCGGCTGGGCTTGATTTGTAAGCCCAACAATCCTTCTTTAGTCATAGGTTTGCCCTCGGACCCTTGACGGTCCGTTTTCTTAAAAAGACACTGCACTCTGCTCGAGTTAGCCTTTCTCACCATCAGTGCACCCCTGGCGCGGCTATATTTTTGGTCTTTCTAGTCCTGAATCACACGGCTTAACAGTCGCGCGACCAATTATTGTTCAAAACGATATTTATTTCAGTATTTTCACTGCCGTTTTCTTTCTCCGATTTTATTTCAACGTAAGAGTATCCAGTTACACCGTCCACCCTTGTCGTTATGTATGTCGGCAGATAGACGGCCACATAAACTAGATTTCTTCAATTGAGGACGAGTCGGAATACATTTCAGCACAGTTTTCATTTCATCAGACTAAATGCTTTCAACAAAACTTGCTTTGGAAATCGGACAGTGTCCGACATTGAAAATATAGGGCAGATACCCTTATCAGGGTTTCTGTCTCGACGGCGTCCTCAAAGAAAATGCCAAAACATAAATTTGGTAAAAACATACATATTTAATTCTTAGAATGAAATTGAGACCTGATAAATTGAACAAATTTAGGAGAAAATATCAATTTATTGGAGTTCCGGTATCCTTAAAACGCGGCACCCTTTCGATATATATATATAATTAGTTGGATTCCAGAGGGCATGACGTTCTAAAATTGTCGTACCCGCTAGATGTATCTAGACTTAACTTGCGTCTATAAGGTATGGCCTTTTCATAACACAGAACTCTCACAAGCTGAAAATATCGACCTAAATCGGACCAATTTACGAGTTTTTAATTTTATTCAAAAACTAAAATATATCCATTTTGACGAAATTGTTGTTCCAAGTACAAGTCACCACACAAGTTTTACTTAGGTTGTGTCGAATTTAGAATCGTCACCTGCAAGAAAAAATTATGCCACCTTGACATAAACATGACTACTCACTGTACAACAACGTTAGACATGCAAACAATTTATGTAATTTTCACCGTGAGTTCAAACACATTCCACAAGCGACATCGATAGTGCAAAATATTTTAAGCTTTTTCGTCTCGTTGGTGTAGAGAGAGGAGAACTATATATGTTTTTTATACGTAGACATTCAAACAAACTAACTTTTCGCACTCAGGGTTTTAACTTATTTTACATCTACTATATTTATAGCTAAATGTTATACTTTATTAAACTCTGAGAAATGAACGCAGATAAAGACAAAACTAGACATTAATTTTTTCTCATGATAACCATTATTTTTATTGAATATATCATACCAAAATTTTCTCATGTTTCCTTTCTAACTTATACAAAACGCTAACTAATGATTCAACTAGTAATACTATATCTTGTTATTTCGGGTAAGAATGTTAAAGTCGACTCATATCATTGACGTGTAAAATTTTTATTTTTCACCCTCATTAGATGTGGACTGTTTGAAAAATTTGATCGTTAGTTCCTTAATACCTTTGTGCCTTGCCCTATTGAGTTACAATATACCATAGTAAATAAAAAAATTGTTGAAACTTATCTTCTGCATTAAACTAATTATGTTTGAATCCCCAATCCACATAACAAACATAAAGGCCATAAGAGATATTATTCAAGTTTGATATAAAAAATAGTGCATAATTAGTATTATCTTCGATTATGACATTAAGTATTATAGAGTTTTACATTTTATAACGATTTTTTTTGCCATAGCTCAACCTTTTATTTCCACTGATAGCGTGTAGGGAGAAAAAAAACACAATGTTATTTAATCTTAACTTGATATTATCTAGCAACATTTTCATTTGTATAAGAAACACCTATGATATTAAAAGGTAATCGTCCCAGAAGGAATTGGTTTAAAAACAATATTCGAATAAGTAAGCGTTTACCATTTCTAATATCTGTACTATTATGGCAAGGAAATACACAATTTTGTATTTTCATAAAAAAACCGTTTAAATTTCATATCCTCGGATGTTGCTATAGTAGCAATAAAGGTCTTACTAACCGTATCATAAACCTTACCGAAGTCTAATAATAAGATCACAGTCTCTCTATTCTCCTTTTAGTAATTTCCAAGGATCTCATCATCGTCAATACGTTGTGGCAAATGAACTGACTTTAGACAAAGACACCTTATTCGAGCTCAACCAATGTAGGGAGAATCTCAACCATCCTCATATATGTTGTCTTAGCAAGCCACTTATGCGATATGTTCAAAATTAAAATAGGATGATTATTACATCTCTATCTTCTGTTTTATATATCGGGTTCATAACGTGAAGAAAGTTTATCACAAGGTGACATGCATAGAATGTTGTATAGTAAATTAAACAAAAAAATAAAACAAATGAATCTCAAATAATTAAAAAAAAGTAAATTGGTAATCGATCCGGAAGAAAAATTTGTCTGAGGCTACTTGTTTGGTTATCACACTAAAGCTTACATCCTCTTTGGTAATCTTGCAATCTAATACAAATTTTTAAAATGTGGATACTTATTTGTTTATTATATTTTAAAAATTAAATTGCAACAATCATATTAAAATCAAATGGGTCTCTCATGGTAAACGCACTTATAATTATTTGGTTAAATCTCCTTTGTTATTAGGATTGATATGGCAAAGGGGTACGGTAATTTTTTCACTAAGACTTGTCTTGAGAGAGAATCAACGACCTAAGTGTAGAAAACATATACATTGTGAAAACCCAACAAAGAAAAGTTATTGAAAAATGTTCAGTTTGAATAAACTCTATTAATGATTATGAGAGTACGGTTTTCAGATGTTATGCAGGACATGATTCTTTGTGAACTAAAACACTAATTAAGATATATTATAAAAAAAAAAATTAACAACCATTGAACGAGGGGAGGCGAAAAACAAATTTTCCAATATAAAAAATCATTCTTAAACAAAGTACCGTGTATTGAGGAATCGAAACAAACTTACTTTTTATTATCTAAAAAAATCATATGTATAGTTACATAAGTTGTGTACCACATGTTCGAGGGTTCCGCAAACACGTGAACATGTTATGTTTTTTGCGAATACAGTTGCCTAATCACTTTTCCGGGTTTTCCCTATACGTTGCGAAATATTATTTTTATTTTTTTCGATTTTTTACTAGGCAACCAGAGTAGCCCGGAGTCACTTGCCCGGCCGGGCCAAAAACTATTAACAAAATAAAAATAAAAATATTACTTTTAGAGTTATTTGTTATTTTAAATTCTGTGAATGATTTTGATATGACCCTAAGGCAAAA
The DNA here is from genome assembly GCA_003427395.1 of Chara braunii. Taxonomy (NCBI): domain Eukaryota; kingdom Viridiplantae; phylum Streptophyta; class Charophyceae; order Charales; family Characeae; genus Chara; species Chara braunii. Next base: position 512,160 of record BFEA01000264.1, on the reverse strand, counting down.
ATTGTTCATTTTATTTTTTTGTAACATTTTTGTTTTTCGAATTTTTTTTTTTTTTTTTTTTTTTTTAACTGGGACCTTCCCTGGTCCTTGCACGGGCTGGCCACCCGGGACCCGGGCGGTCCGGCTGGTAGCCTAATTTTTTTATTATTTACTTGCATTTAACCAACAACTTGATGATGCTTTCAAAAAAAAAAATATTTGTGTTATTATTTACATTATATATATCTATTTTATAAAAATTTTCCTGTTGAGTTCAAACTTGCTTAATAAATTTTACAAACTATAGAGAACAACTTATAACTTTGTTCATGAGTATTCACTAAAATTACTTTTTCTAACAACTTTCGAATTCATATTGTAGTTCTTAAAATTTATTTTGTTTTATCTCTGTTTTTTTTAAGTCTGTTGAAATGACTTATAGTCATATAATAAAGTTTTTGCTATGAAGGATTTTTCGACATATTTCGAGAATCGCTTGAGTTTTTGTTACAAGTTCTTCAATTGGCGTTCTGCCATGTCATGGAACATATTTTTTTTTCACTACCTACCTACCACTACTCCTATTAAGGCTATATAGGGGACCCCTATAAAGATAACTTTCTACCTCTCTTTGGTGTAACCTCTTTTGGTGGAAGTGTAACGTTGGGGCTGCCGGTGGGGGCCCGACTAACACAAGGACCGAGCATTTGCCAGTAATTGTGCCTCCCTTTTCTTCTTCCCCCACCCCATCGAGTAACAGTAGTATCTAAAGCTGACACTCCCCCACACACCACACACAAGGGATGTCATAAAAACAATGTAATATGAAACGTTAGTATCGTGGAAGACATTACAAAGGAGAGGCGCATAGTAATCAGGCCATCGCAGTCCTTCTACTTAGTTCCACTCTGACTGATGGTTGAACCTTTCTTTCGACGTTTATTTATACTCTAGTTTCCTGCTGCACTCATGCCGTGTTTCCCAATTGCGAGCTATGTGTCTGTAATTCCCACTTTTTTTTGTTGTCGTTTTTTGCTCCCTTTCTTTTACTCTCTTATTCCCACTCTTCTTACTCCTGACGTGTGTAGCATTGTGTTCGGGTTCGGTGACCGAACCCGAACGTTGGCGACCGAACGCGAACGAGCGCCAAAACCCTCCGAACGTGAACGAGCGCCAAAACCCTCCGAACGCGAACATTAAAAAAAAAAAAAAAAAAAAAAAAGTTATGTTATGTAAAATAACAATACAAATAAGGTTTGCCTGGAAGGTACACTCAAATTCGTAACCAAACTCGAGTTAAAAATCAAAAACCAAAAAAAAAAGTTTTTTTTTTTTTTTTTTTTTTTTTTAATATGTTCGGCCGAACACGTTCGGGAGACGTTCGACCGAACACCCGAACAAGTTCGGACATTCGGAAAAGCTCCGAACATGTTCGGTGTGCTACACAGCTCCTGACCAGTACCTTGTCCGATAAAATAAAATAAAATTTCGTCCCTTGAATGTCCCAACATCAATTCTTGAAAACAAGATGGAGTTACCCGCCTGAGACTTGGTATGAAACTGGACTACCATTGTCGCACTTCATAGCATGTTGAACCTTTATTTAAAAAAAAAAAAAATGAATAAGTCCAAAACTTGTGACCCCGTTCATTTCCGCAGGACTATTGGTTTGGGTTTATGGCGAACATAAGTTATTAAGTCCATTCGAGTCAGTGTGTGATTGGTTCTCGATCTGCAAGATTGCTGCTACGGTTTCAAGATCTGGTGGCTGGTCCAGATATCTTCCTCCTCTACCTGATCCCGTATAACTCTTCCAAGTTTATGCACAACTTAGGCCATACCCTCCCTTCCCCCTTTTGATCCACCTTTCTCTCCCCTCGTATGAATATGTAGCTGGGGAATCCTTATGCTCCCAGTTCCCTATGCAAAATGAGTAGCATCATAAATAATTTTGCAGGGTCCGAAGTGTTTGAGTTTATTCTTTGCATTGTCACAATCATAAATGTGAGTTTCTGTTCTTTCGAACCGAATGAATGAAATCTCTTTGTTGTGAAGATAGTGTTGGCTTCTCTATTCCAAATGTTATCATAGATTTTAAACTTGTGCATGCTTTCAATTCTATTGTGTTTGTTGGTAACCAATGTCGTGGTTTCCAAGAAATCAACCACTTTGGTACCTTCATTAATCCTCTTCAATATCTGATTTTTGTGATAGATCTACATTATTTTTTCTAGTCTCTCTTCGACTTTCTGCTTATCATGTTTTTTGTGCCACACACAACCCATTCACACGAGCACTCACACCCATGTTGGCTGAAGACCTTATTGATACAAATCGGTTGAAAAAAAAAAAAAGACTTGAGCGTTCTCCCCTGCACAACTTGAGATCCTCCTAATACGATTAAAATCATACGCCCAAAGGCTATCATCTCCTATTGTTTCCCAATAAGGGGAATTCCCGCCAGTGGGCTATCAGTAAGTGCACCTTTGCAAAGTATATATAACCTTTGTCGGATGATGTGCTGGTATGATGCCGTGTTCCTGGTGGGAGGGCTGCTGATCTATCTTAGAGCTCTCCTTATCACTACGTAGAGCCCCACTTGATTTTCGGGCAGACTTTGCAGACGACTGGTCATTGTAGACTGTAGCACCACATTCAATAAGGGGCCAAAGTCGAAGACTTACGATCCACATCTACCTCCACTAGGGATAAACAGTGCGTCCTATGACGTACCAATTTCTGTACCTGACTGAAATTCCGAAGCCCCGAGTTTTGTTATCTGTGTTTTTTCGATCTCTAGCGGGCTTTAGGGGTACCCATCATTTTCGTTGGTGGTATGCATGAAATCAATGGCTTACTAAACCCTCCTTTTAAAGACTTATTGTTTTTCTTTGTGAGGACTTTTCGTGATTTCTCACCAGCGATCTATGAATTTATGTAGGACTTACTCGCTAGAAATTTTCTTCGGCAGTTGGGGATTCCAGAATTTGTCAAGGTGGTCGTGCTTTGCACTTACGTGTCCTTTCTTTCAAGTGAATGGTCCGTAATTCACCCTTGAAGGCTCTGCGAATTTTTAGTAGGATTTGAATAAGCGTATGATTTTTTCCCACGTCCAATCTAGCGGGCGGATGTTGTTTTTAAATTTCTCAATCTTGAATTAGTTTTAGAGTTAGAATGGATGAAACGTAACTGTTTTGATGTTTTTTTATTTCTGTGTCGGCGCCATGTATGCAAGCTTGTTCGGCTTCCTACTATCCGCATGCCATCTTCGCCTCTCTCTTCTTTGCGCCTTCTTTCCTATATCTGTAACTGTTTTTCATCCTCTCTCCCTACGCGCTTCTCTCCCGCTCCTTTTCGTTTGAACCTTGGTCCCACTCCGCACCACTCTTCGCGCTTTCTTTCTTCCCGCCTTCATCCTCGTACAAGAACCCCTTACCGATCCATCCCCTCAAGGTACTCGAGCCATCAGGCAACATCGTGTAGGGAGGATACTCCCCTCATGCCGTGATCTGATTGGCTGGAAAAACACTCGTGGGGATCGATATGGCTTTCCCCAGTCGATTTACTCGAAGTCTTTCTCCGCTCCTCCCTCCCTCCTCCCTGTTCCCTCCCATCTTCTATCTCCCTCTTAGCAACTTCAAAATCAACAAGCGCATCCGAAAAGCTCACTCTCAACCCATCTGCCAACTTCCGAGATGTCGTGGTTAGATGATATGTTTGTATGGCGAGTCGAAAAGTCTTGACGAGCTGACTGTAGTTTTGCAAAGCCGGGATCTGGGCAAGTCGGTGTAGATGATTTGTTGTCCTGCTGGTCTTGTTGAAATCAATTGGATCTCACGTAGACGAGTATCGTTGACTTTAAAGAGACCAGAAGGATTAGGTGATCTTATCCCGTCTCTCTCTCTAGTCCTCGGTATCCGGTGTTTGATACATGAGTGATCTCACACATATGTATTGATTGAGTTGTTACGCGGATGACGGGAGCGAATTAGGAATTTAATGTGATTATTTTGATGCATGCTTAACTACTCGCACGAATGAAAAATGGTTGTTTAGTTGACTGATTGGATTGCATGGACTCACGCCTTCGATCGGTTTGCACGGTGTGGTATCTGTTTGTTCTTTTGATCGAAAAAACAAATTGATTAGGCATACGCAATCAACCTCGCTTACCGATTTCCCCGACCCGAACGGGTGCCGACTTCCCTCCTCCACACCTGCACTCGTGGTTAACGACCACATGAAATTTCAGAATGAAAGATTCTGAAGTGGTATGAAACCACTGAAATGGCCTGAAGACACTTCAGGTCATTTCAGGAATTTGAGGTGGGGACCTGAAACCGCTGAAGTGGCTGAAGCTTCTGAATGGGGTTTTAGGTACCCCCATCCAAATGGTTGGATGAGGGTACCTGAAACCCCTTTCAGAAGCTTCAACCACTTCAGGTCGTTTCAGGAATTTCAGGTGGGACCTGAAACCGCTGAAGTGGCTGAAGCTTCTGAAAGGGGTTTCAACCACTTCAGGTCATTTAAGGAATTTCATGTGGGGACTTGAAACCGCTGAAGTGGTTGAAACTTCTGAAAGGGGTTTCAGGTATTCCCATCCCACCATTTGGATGGGGGTACCTGAAACCCCTTTCAGAAGCTTCAACCACTTGAGATCATTTCAGGAATTTCAGGTGGGGGCCTGAAACCGCTGAAGTGGCTGAAGCTTCTGAAAGGGGTTTCAGGTACCCCCATTCCAATGGTTGGATGGGGGTACCTGAAACCCCTTTCAGAAGCTTCAGCCACTTCAGGTCATTTCAGGAATTTCAGGTGGGGACCTGAAACCGCTGAAGTGGCTGAAGCTTCTGAAAAGGGTTTCATGTATTCCCATCCCACCATTTGCAATGGATGTGTAGGCAATCTGAAAGTGGTGTATCAACCTGAAGTGGTTGAACCGTCTGAAGGTGGTTTCAGACAAACCCATGTATAGATCCACACACAATCTGGAAGTGGAGTAGTAACCTAAAGTGGTTGAACTGCCTGGAAAAGAGACCTGAAAATATATGCACCTGTTAACCATCTCTCTACACCTGTTCCCGTATAACAAAGAAAGGACACGTGTATGTGAGAGAAGGTTAACAACAGTCGTATTTTTCATCACCACTTCATGACACCCTTCACCACTTCAGGATGCAGCCTGCCTAAACATGTGGTTTTTAGGGTCTTCGGACCTTTCACCACTTCAGGATCACGAACATCCCTCTCGACCTATTTCCCATTCGAACGAGTCTCAACTTTAACTCCTTCCCTCTCTGCATTTCTATTTTGTCTAAGTTGTTTCTTCGTGTAGAGGTCCAGAGTAGTCGTTTTGATTATGAGTCTGAGGGCTCTCTCGCTCCAGGAGGAAATTCGGGGCGGGGGTTCGTTGCTTTAGGAGCCGGCCCTGTTAACGACCCGGAGTGGACCGTTTTTATGGGGGAGTGCTTTGTCGATTCGGTGGAGACGACTCGACTTCTGAGATCCGAGTTCTGGCTTGGGCGAGGAGGAGGAGTACTCCAGACCACTTCCTAGAGACGAAGATCCGCGACGATTAGGGATCTGAATAGACTTTTACTTTGTGCCTTTATCCGGGGAAAAAATTGAAAATTAATATCCTTTTGAGTGGGCAACTTAGGTGTCACTAACGCATGGGGAACTGATGCCAAAAGAAGCCCGGTTCGTGTCTTTCTAGTTAAAACATGCAGTTTGTGAAAACTGGACCGAAACGAAAGTTCATTTTGCCAAATATTGCGATACATTTTTCGAAAAACTAGTTTTGAGGAAAAAGGTTATATCTCAGGTTTATGGGTCACAAAAAGATAAGTAAAAAACAGGTTTTCAAGAAAACGCACTTAACCCTATCATCAATGTCTTACGACAACATACTAAAAACGAAGTTTTTTTCACATTGAAGAAACTCAAAGAAGTCATGTCAATAATATAATAGTTTTGCAGAAAATTTGAGATCAGCCACAAACACAGTTGAGGCAAAAAAACAATTCCTTATTGCCATGATCGACTTTGTGTCCACAACACAAAAACAAGCAAAGAAAATTTCATTGCATGTACAAAGTGCAACAATCAGCTCATTGTAAGTCCCAGCAGTAACGCAGAAAGCCCACAACTATCCAACCATACCCACGAGGAGCAAGCGGGCATGTTCCCATGTACTTGGCAACAATGGTGGAAGAAACTCAAACATTGCAAGTGCCTAATGTCCCAAGAGAGTCTATCGACAATATGAGCCCCACAAAAACACCAAAGCAACAAGGCAAATCTCAAACATTGCAAGACTTAGTGCCTAATGTCCCAAGAGAGCCTATAGACAATATGAGGCCCACAAAAGCACCAAAGCAACAACGCCACAATCAAGTCAGCAAACCTATGTCGGCCGCGTCCCTATCAACTCATGCATGCCTGAAGCCTCAGGCGTGTCGCCAACCCTCTGCCACTGTGCGACTCTGGTTGTCCTTCTCCTTCGTGACGCTCTCCACAAAGCCTCTCCCTGCCAACCCTGCCCTGATCGCTCTCAACAACCAACACATTTCGTTTGCACAATAGTGCTGCAATGGCTCCAGTCCCCGATCCAGAAAAAACATCCACTATGTATGAGTCATTCGAGTCAGAGAACTTCTTGATGAGCCACTCATACAAAGAGATGGGTTTCTGGTAGGGACACAAAATCTCATTGTCTGCAGCAAAAGTGTACTTCCTCACCACTGCATTGTGACTCCAGCAGGTCATCCTCGTGTCAGGGTCGCTGAACTGAAACTGAATGGGCTCCCTGGAGCCACTCTGGCTGATGAAACCAAAAACACAATGCTGCTTGCAGTTAGTGAGCTTGAGACCTGCACAAGTACTAATGTTGGGAGCAACCCAAATGCTCACCTCCACCCCACAATTGCAACCATCTGAAAATGCAGATTTCACGTCAGTGAGCATGTTAGAGGAGCAGAAACCAGCAATGACCCAATATGGTGCACATGTGATCTTCTTGAAGCTCGCAATGCTTCCCTCTATCCGAGGCCTACTGAACGGCTCCTCATCATCTACAGAGCCCTCTGTGTTGTAGCCGCATGGGAAGTCCATAATGCACAAGGTGAAGGGGAGTCTGTCCTCCATTTTCTCTGGTAGCTGGAGCATGTCGCAGTGCGCCACCTTCACGGTTCCCTTGTAGCCCTCCCCCTCAAAAGCAGTCCAGTTTGTAAGAAGGCCCTCGGGATCTTGTGTTGCTGCTGTCTACTCCTCTTGCTGTGACTGCTACATCTTGTCCCTGTAGTTGAGGGCCTTGGCAATGCAGAGCTGCATAGCGAGAGGAGTTTCCTTGACATTCCTCTCATACAACTTATAGTACTGAGACAACATAGCCTCCTGCGTATGCACATGGAACTCTTCTTTGGCAGCCTCCCAACTATCTGCCCTTACCCCTTCCACGAATGCAGTAGTTGTCCTCTGACGAACCTTAAGAAGCGTGAACTTGTGGTTCATCTCGTCAAGCGACAGGACCCTTCTCTTAACTTCTGTGAGGACAGGGACCACCAGAGCATCATCGAGCTCAGTCATCCCCAGCAGGGGCTTGTAAGGCATATCTACACGCTCACTTACTATCTCATTCTTTTCAGAAACGTACATGAGAGGATTGAGAGCCATGAGAGAAAGACGCTCATGACAAACATCTTTCTTATTCTTTTTCACTCACCTTCCACCCTTTTTCCCTTTCCCTGTGTCGCTAATAGATGCACTCGACTCAACAGCCTAAAGAGACTTGACCTTTTACCACCCACACCCTTCTTCATCTTCACATCTCTTATCTTTGCCTGCTTCCAGAAAGTGAAAATGTCAGATAGCAATCCCCAAACCTGTGGCCCTCTCATGAAGATCTGAAGCTGATGATCCCAGGGACCACTCTGGTTCCATGAAAAAGCTGGGATACCAAGCGCCTCCAAACATGCCTTTTTGACCTCATTCGATTTCTCACACCCCATCCTTTCGAAAACGTCCCTCCAGCAGCGCATCCTCTAAACAAAAGTCAACTTCTTGTGATAACCAGCCGCATTGTTATACTCATGACAAACCAGCAGGGACTCCTCAACAGTAAGTCCCACGTACACATAGCAAACATACCTCTTGTAGAAGTCAACTTGAGGGTGCTTCACCATCAAACGGTTGCGTGCCTCATGCCAATAACCGTCGCCCAAAATCCAAATGGTGTAACCCCCTGACCACAACTTCTGCACATCCACCTGATCAACGGCTGCACACTCGGTGGGGTCAATCATGCCCACATAAGGCAAGTGGTCCCCACAGGGCGCCCTCTCCATAGACGCCATGAGGACCCTGGCGTGGTACTCCGCGGGGAATATGACCTCCCTTGATCCCCAACCGTCATGAGCGTCCATAGGAGGCCGGATCATGCAAGACATTGGCAAGCTCAAGATATCCTCCGTTACCTTCTTCGCATTCAAGGTGACCAGCCTGCTCCACATCCTCTCAAGAGGTGTCGCACCCACAGGCTCTGGTTCAAGATCCACAGCAGCAGTCGCAGTGTCTGCGGATCTCTTTCCTTTCCCACCAGAACCCCCACTTCCCTTGCGTGCCCTCTTTCCTCGCCCTTCTGGAGTCCGCTCTTCTGCAGCAGGCGGCCTAGTCACATCTTTCTTCCTTTTTTGCGACCGATGCTATTGTTGCTGCCCTAGGGACTGTGCAGGGTGTCGCCTCGGCGCAACCATGTTTGTATTTAGAACAACCGAGGGCTGCCGACGAGAGGGTCCCTCTTGAGATTGTCTGTGCGAAGCAGTTCTACTGTTGTCTGCAGGTCGCAGTTGGGACACCGCCGGTGTCTGCTGAATGGGGGGAGGACCAGGAACACGCATTTCTGAAGAAGACATGAAGCCAATGCCAACTGAGTGCGGGACATCACGAGAAGCACCCATCTGCGAAAAAGGGTGGTAGACACCACCACCAGCTACAGGAGGGAGGGGTGAAGACTGAACGCCCCTAATAACCGTGCGGTTTGCCATGAAAGTAGTAAAATAAAAGCAAATGTACACACCTAGCGTATTGCAAAACAGCTGCCACATAGCAAGAGAAAAGAAAAAACAAGCAGCCCATGAGAAAAACCGAGTGATAACTGCAAACGATCGATGATAAATCCGCTAATATTAGGATTAATATTACTTAATTCGTTGATTGACAACTCTCGTGCTTGAGTGGTTGAGTGACCGGTTCGGTGGTTGTCAATAGAGCGTAGTTCACTGACACCATCAAGCAAAAAAAAAAAAAAAAAAAAAAAAAAAAAACAGCAGACACAGACAGATTTGTCAAACAATCAATCAATCAATCAATCAATCAATCAATCAAAATAAACCAGTTCATGTGCGTCCCCAGTCCAGCTGCAAGGTCGAGTACTAGTTCTGGTTTACCAGAACTTACAAACGGAATTGATTGATTGTTCGATTAATTGATCGATCGACTGCTTGATTGATTGATGCACCAGCACTAGTTCCGGTTTACCAGAACGCAACTCCTCTGCAGCAGAGCCAGTTATGCTGCAATACTTGTTCTAGTTCATTTGAACGCAGTTCCCCTGCAGTAGAGCTGAATCTGTTGCAGGAGAGCTGGGTTCTGATGCACCAGAACTGGACCTGCTCCAGCAGAATCAAAAAGCGGAACTAGCTTCTGGTCAGCCGGAACTGAATGCGATGATCGAGAACTGGCTATGGTTCGGCAGAACTAGTTGCGCTGCAGCAGAACCACTTCCACTGCGGCAGAAGCACTTGCTGCTGCACCTCCACACCATTCTGCAGCAAGGTCCAGTTCGGTGCGCCCAGCCGCCACGGGGACGCGATTGCAAAATGGAATTGATTACGTAATCGATTCCATTTCGGAATCGCGTCCCTCAGGCGGCTGCAAGGTCCAGTCCACCACGCCCAGCTACCTCAGGGACACGATTCCTGAACGGAATCGATATTGTAATCGATTCCATTTTTGAATCACGTCCGTGAGCCAACTGCGAGGCCCAGTCGGTGTGGACCGCCACACCCAGCCGCCTGAGGGACGCGCCTATGCCCACCAATCAATCAATCCATCAATCGATCGATCCACCAATCAATCAATCAATCAATAAATCAATAAATCAATCAATTACTTAATCAATCAATCAATCAATCAATCAATCAATCAATCAATCAATCAATCAATCAATCAATCAACCAATCAATCAATCAACCAATCAATCAATCAATCAATCAACCAATCAATCAACCAATCAATTGGGGGGGAACGACTGTATTGAATGAGTACTGCGGCTATTTTTTTTTTCTGTTTTTTTTTTTGCTCATCCTAATGGGAGGCCTAATGGGAGGCGGGGAGAGGAGTATTGGGGGTGG
>BFEA01000264.1:486318-497031 GCA_003427395.1 Chara braunii | reverse complement strand
AAACAGTCAATCAATCAGCCAACAATCAATCAAGATTTTGATTGATTGATTGATCGATTGATTGTTTGATTGACTTTTGACAAAAAACAGTCAATCAATCGATCAATCAATCGATCAATTAATCAATCAAGATCTTGATTGATTGATTGATTGATTGATTGATTGATTGACTGATTGATTGATTGATTGATTGATTGATTGATTGATTGATTGATTGATTGATTGATTGATCGATCCCCTCCTCCCCCCACATGCCTAGACGCCTGTGTGAAGCAATTTCAAAACGGAGTTGATTACGTAATCGATTCCATTTTGTAATTGCCTCAAACGCACACCTGGGCGCGGCGAACTGGAGCGTGCAGGTGCCTACTTGAGGCGATTCCAAAACGGAATCGATTACGTTATCGATTCCGTTTTGGAATCGCCTCAAACAGGCACCTGCACGGGCCAGTTCACCGCGCCCAGGTTGCTGTTTGAGGCGATTTTAAAACGGAATTGACTACGTAATCGATTCCGTTTTGAAATCGCCTCAAACAGGCACCTGCACGGGCCTTTTCACTGCGCCCAGATTCCTGTATGAGGCGATTCCAAAATGGAATCGATTCCGTTTTGGAATCGCCTCAAGTAGGCACCTGCACGCACCAGTTTGCCGCGCCCAGGTGTGTGTTTGAGGCGATTCCAAAACGGAATCGATTCCGTTTTGGAATCGCCTCAAAGAGGCTTTCAGAAATATGGGGGTAGGAGACGATCAATCAATCAATCAATCAATCAATCAATCAATCATTCAATCAATCAATCAATCAATCAATCAATCAATCAATCAATCAATCAATCAATCAATCAATCGACCAATGAATCAATCAATCAATCAATCCATCAATCAATGAACCAATCAATCAATCGACCAATGAATCAATCAATCAACGTCTGGTTTGTTCTTGGACGTCTGTTACGAGACCTACCTCGTAAGGGGCTGTTCGAAGCTTGTGATGTAGTATGCCTTGCGGGTCGTGGAAAGCATCCCATACATAGTCTTTCTTCTGTAGGATGTACCTTGCAATCAACTTCTTTCTCTCCGTCCATAAATTCGTTACGTGGATCTCCTGTACGTCCGCCTTCGACTCTTGTGGTTTTCGCGACCCAGATGCAAAGTCCGACAGGTTCGTACTTGCATGCCCGCGTCAGATAACGGTAGAAGAACAACCCTTGCTACGTAGGATGCAAAGCCCACTTAGACCCGAGGAGATCAAAGTCAGGCTTCATCTCGAAAAGCGTTTGTGCTGATGTGTACGTTTGCTCTAGGTACTGGTAGGCGAGATTGTAGTTGACTCTCGACATTGCGGGCAAGTTCTGCGTTGGCTGGTTCTCCTTGTTCGGCGCCTGGTCTTGTTCATCCTCTTCCTCTTCTCCTAGCTCATAGCCATCGTCCTCTTCTTCCTCCTCTTCCTCTTCCTCTTCCTCCTCGTCCTCTTCGATGTCTTCCTCCCCTCCGAGGCTGGTGGCCATTGCGTTGAGCGAGTGGGAGAGATCGAGAGCACCCCCCTCGTCCACTTGGGTGTCCATCAGTCCTCTCATCCCTCTGACGGCCATGGATTCCTTTCTCTTTCCTGCCACCTGCTCCTCCCTCGTCGGCGTTCGGTAGGCTACGTTTTCTCTGCTGGGCGCCCTACCCCCTTCCGGGCTACAGTTTCTTGGCTCTCCGAGCCGCCTCCCTCGGACCTCCCTCTTCGCGCTCTGGCCCGTCTCCGCTACTGCTGCTTCTTGACGCTCTACCTGCCACACGGGCTGCTACCCGTGGTCATTGTCCGCGTCTGGTCGTCGGATCCTTCGGCCTGCCTTGTGCTCCCTCTAGGTGCCTCGGCCTGGTTTACTGGGTTCGGCGCACTTTGTGCTCACCTCGGCCTCGTTCCCTTTCGAATTTTTAATACGGATCGTTGGCCTTGAATTCCTCTTTTTGGTGCCATTCCTGGTACCGTGGATGAATCCCTTCAGCCTCGTTTTTTCCTGGCCCTTGCATCCTCGGTCCACGTTTTGCGGTCGGTTACTTAGTGTGTCCTCCATGTGTTCATAGGGGTCGTGAAATTGCCAAAAAAGTTGGTTGCCTTTTTTCGTTGTCATCTCTCGCACTTTTCATGGACGCCTCATTACCGTGCCCTGCTGGTGGCTCCCCCTCGGGCTTCGGAGGGAACAACGAAAATTTGTGAAAAGTGCACAAAAAATTCACGTGGTTCTTTCCCGCTTGGGCGGGGTTTCGAAAAGTGTTTTGGACGCATCAACCGACGGTTTGAACATCCTTCCGAGCTGGTCGGTGAGCACCGACGTGCGTTTGTTGGGTCCCGACTGCTCCTTTCATTTCTGTCTCATGCTTGCCGGGTCCCGACAAGGTCTTTCACTTGTCTGTTGGTCGCTGTGTTGGGTCCGGTTCGCGTGCATGGTCTGATGATTTTTGTTGTCGTCAAGACTGGGCAGACACTTCCTGCTTCCTGCCGCTGGTGTGGAATGCGTGCATCGACATTTTGCGATGGATGTCGGAGCTATGGAGAACGTGGAGAGGATTAAACGTCTCTTCTCTGATCCGCTCGTGCTTGAGAGAAGAAGAGTGTTTTGTGAGCCCTTACAGACCGACGCCTTCCAAGTTTTCTCTTCGCTCGACCTCACGGATCTTCCACCTTCTCCTGACGTCGACAGTTTTGTGGACACGGTTTGCCCCTCGGGGGGCGTTGAAGACATCCATGGTGATCGCTTTAATGGGCATGATGGGAAAGAAATTTACACAGCATTCGGGCGGAAGACCGAGTACATTCTTGGCAAGAGGAACAAGAATGGACGTGTCCGCGACAAAAATGCACGTTCGCTTGTTACGGCCGCTGCTGCCTGTGCGGCTCTCCGTGGTGGCTGCTGCGTGAGAAGCTGCGTGGATACGATCCGTTTGGAGGAGGTGTTGGATGTAAGAAGCAAGTTCTGGGCTATGAGACAGCCTCAACAGATGAAGTTTTTGATACAGGAGGTGAGAAAGGTGTCGACCTTCAATGCTGATGACACGGTGTTGACATTGCGTCTCACTTTCGCCAATCGATTCGTCTGCTCGAATGCATGGGGCCGCTTATATGGATTGTGCAAGACGCGAGTTGCTAGGGTGTGTGCAGCAGTCTGTGACGACGTGCATGGTTATGTGCATCGCAATTCCGGCAGTCGCTGCCCATCTGTGAGGTACATGGCTATGTGTACATGGATGAAGACCTACTTCAGCATGAACACAGAGTTTATGCCAAACACCGACAGGTTTCATCTCACCGATTGCCCAACAAAGATGAAAGTCTGTGAATTTTTCAGTGCTCAATTCCGTCGTCTGCATCCTAGTGATGTGGTCCCGTCACTTTCATTTTTTTTTAGCGTGTGGAGGAAGCGTTGTTCGAAGGTTTGCATCCCGGCTATGAACAGATTCTCCATTTGTGCCCAATGTGCACAATTAAAGCTACAACGTGGGAAAGCTATTTCGCCCATTTAGAAAGGTATGCATCGTGCTTTGCGTGATGCTATGTTCTTCCTTCACCCTACTTTGGGCTTCCTTTCTACTGGTTGCCACTTTTGTCATTTGCCTACCTTGTGATAACATCTTTATCTTTCGTGTTGTTGCCGGAGAGGAATTCCAAAGAATGTTGGACTACCATCTTGAAGCACAAAGGATGGAGAGACAAAAACTGATGGACCGCCGTGAGAAAGCCAAGTCGTCACCGGACAAGTATGTAGCCGTTATTGTTGATGGGATGGATCAAAGCAAGACCAATCTTGCTCATTTTCGGCGTCTCCCTAAAGATTCGAGGATTAGGGAAGCAGACTTCTTGAAGGTGCATGTCGTGGGTGCAAAGGTGGAAGGACATCTGCAGAGAGCGTACGCCATGATGATGTTCGACAACTTTAGCATGGACTCGAACTCCATGCTTACCGTGCTTCATAAAGTTTTTTCGGATCTACCAAGACGTTTGCAAAGGTGTTGTTTTTGACTCTTGACAATACATCGAGAGAGAACAAAAACAAGTACATTTTGGCCAACCTGGTGTACTTGGTCCACATGAAGGTTTTCGAAAAAATCAAGCTCAACTTCCTTTTGGTGGGTCACACACATGAGAATATCGATATGTTCAACTGCTTTTCTAGAGCTCTGGCGCATAGGGATGCTTACGACCTACCTGCTCTAGAGACGGTGATCAGACAATCGTACACCAAATATGTTGGTGTCCATGTTGAGCGGGTGTTTGAAGTTTAGGACTGGAAAGCTTATGTGAAAGATCACTTGGCACTCCTTCATGATATCAATTTCAACCAACATTTTTGTATCCAGAGAAATGTTGCAAGAAGTGTTGTTGTTTGGAGTAGGCAATTCTGTACATCGTCATGGCACCCGCAAGATGACAACGACTTGGATATCTTCAAGGCACTTCCGGACGGAACTATGCATGCGGCTCCACGTCATGTTGTGCGAAGCATGGATGAGAGGATCAAAGCCTCTGAGGAGAAAAGAAGTGTCGACAAAACTTTATCATTGTCGGGAATATATCGATGATGAGTCTACTGCTTGGTGGGAACAATTTCTCACTAAACAAGAGAATACAGACTTCGATACAACTTGCTTGCACCATCCATTTGTTTGGCCATGTGGAAACCTATCTGCTTCGGATAACTCTGACAAGCCAGCCGACAGACTTGCAGAGGCCGAGATGCTACGTGGAGATATAAATCCTCGAAGTCCAGAAAGGCCTTTATATGTTGGATATAGAAAAACGTCTAGAGTTCATGAGCAGAGGGGAGACTTTGCAGACTTGAAGGAGGGTGCGTTTGTGGCTGTAAGGGCAAGGCGAGACGAGGAGGAGCATGGGAAGCCTTATTTCATAGTGAAAGTAAAGCGAGTTTTAAAGGATCAGAAGTTTATAGGGCACTGGTATGCAGAAAATGAAAATGGTAAACATTTTTCATTTAACTATACGGATTCACGAGGACTTGTGACAGGCAAGCCGATTGAACAGACTTTTGCATGGGACTGTTGAGTCCTGTGTTTTAACTTTTGCTCGGAAGCAGACCGAGGGCTGTATACGAATACTCTAGACACGATAGCAAACACCTTGGAGAAGATTGACACTACTGACTTCATAGACGCAGTTGATGGAGAGGATGATGAGGACGAAAATAAATGGTAATGTTACCATTTATTATAGGACCGTTTGTGACGTTTCTGGTAGTGCTCCTTACCGCCCAACTTTTGAAATTATAAATTTTTTGTAAATGAAATCTAAATTCATTCTGGAAAAGTTTTTTGTTAGGCATATTTGGAACTTTTACTTACAATTTGTTTTCATTTTGCTTTTATTATTGAAATGTTTGCTCATTTGATTTCGTTTCGATAAGCATGTTGTCTAATTACCTCACCAGCCACAGACTTGTGTATATGATTTGCAAAAAAATAGTTGTCGTTATGCAAAACAATTGCAGCTTGGATGTATTCGTAATAACATGTTGTTTGTTTTTTTGTGTTTCGGTTGTCTCATTGTTTGACCAAAAATATAGGTTTATGCACAGATGTTTGTGACAATGCTCAATGCATGTTCTATGTGACAGCCTTAAAACAAGTTTTTTAAAAAATCAACGTAAAGTTTTTGACTCGAGTCCAGTTTTCACGAAATGTATACTTTTCACGAACTGCATGTTTTAAACGGAGTGCAGTTAGGCACTCTATTCGCGGATGACCGTGCCATAAGAAGCATGGACCAACGTGAAGAGAGAAGTTTGAATAATACTTAGTGGGTAAAAAATTTAACTTAATCACGCTCGTTTGTTTTTTCAGATGACTGAAAGGACGATTGTTTTTCATATTTTCCGCAATCACGATGCAGCATCAGAATGGGCTGAGTCCCCCGAGCGCAATAGGGAGAGGTTAGAGAGAATAGGGCGAGTTGTCTTCAACCCATTTGAGTTGTATTCAGATGAGGATATTCCGCGATTTTGGGATGGTAGCACGTGAAATCCCCTTAGACGTTTCATTTTTAGGTCAAGGGCTGAATTGGATATTCTTCATTATGAATTCGCACCACCATTGCCCGAACGAGATTTCGCGAACATGAACTTAGTAGTAATGCGGCCTTACGAGTTAAACCCTCGAATCAACGAGATTCCTGAAACTAGACTAATGTTCGTCCGTCTCGTGCTTTGGATAAAAGATAGACAAGGTCCATTTTTGGGGATATACCATGCGAGAAGAGTGCGTGTCAACAAGTTCGTCATTTTACGTACTGAGTCATTCTATGAGTATGTTTGGCAAGACGAGGAGGATAAACTCATAGAACGATTGCGCGACTAATGAAGTTTTGTTCTGATGCGCAGATACCTTGGACATGGCGGGATTTGACAGTCTCAAGGTATCTGCTAGTTCGTGACACACACGAGGACGATCTTATCAGAAGAGTGGAATATTTTTTGCGGGTTCGAGACGATTGTCCTACCAAATGGATTGGCTTCATCGGGTTACTCCGAAGTGGTGAGGGATTTTTCCCTAACACTCGCGCGAATTTCCGAGCCAATACGGCACGGACTCCTGATGAGTTTTATGGTTATACTTTATATTTTTATCGCGTGAGTAACCTCTAATGTCTCTTCTGAGTCATTGTGAGTATTAAGATTACCTCGTTTGGTAGACATTTCGGCGTTGTCCGGATCTGGGACACAGAGACCCGACACTAATTTGGGCTGAGTCGGCCTCTTTGAGTTATAGTATGGAAACTAACCTCGCGGATGACCTCCTTCTATGGTACTCGAATCGTTAGAGTTATGCGAGTAGGACGGGCGACGACCTTGGTTTTCGACGACGACGAGATTGCTCGATTGGATTTATAGGAGGCTCAGGTGCACGGTGGACGACTGATTTACTAGGGTTAGGCGCCGCTTTCCCGAAATCTTACTCCGATTCCGGAAAACACCTCGCATAGACTAATCCCGTTGAGGAAGCCATATGATTTATGGCTTTACGAGGTAATCTAAAAAACAAAAACAAAAAACCCTCCATGTAGATAGGACTGCCAGATGGATAGTATTCGGACTACCCCGATGATTTCACAATCATGCCTTGGCATTGAGGGGTAAATACATAAGAAAGCAAAAGTAAACAAATACTTTTCATCAGTCTGAAATTTACCCGTAGACATTTTGTATGAAAAACCTCACGTTGCATCTTACGGGGCCACCTGAAAACGTGACCCTGATGACGGATTTAAAAAAGGGTCTAAGTATGAGATTCAGTTTAAAGATTTAAAAGAGCTCTCTCTTAATATCTTAATGAGATAACTCTATATATTTTAAGGTTACATCAACGACGAGAAGGAATTACATTAGCCTGATCTTTTCATCAGACCTAATCAATCATGTTAAACATTTGCTATGATTTTCACAGTGATGATTGTTGAAATGATAAATTGAAAGAATGACTTTGTATATATGTGTATTGCTTTAGGCGTATGTGAGCTCGCCTAGAGAAGTTATATATATATATATATATATATATATATATATATATATATATGTGAAAGTTATATGTAAGGGACTAGGGTTAAGTTGTGGTCTCCATGCTTAATTAAGACCGCCCTAGTCGACTGGTGTACGCTTCATCCTTAGGAGATCAACATCCTAAGTGACGAACGACGTCCTGGTTCAATAGGCGTTTAATCGCCGTACCTATACTACAGCGAGTGAGCAAACGCCCTCGACTGACTCACCTTTGCGATTGCATGTAAAATCTTTCACACGTGGGTCGGTAGCATGGTGGGGATACACCCCTAAGGGTGGTGACAACCCATTAGGGATAAAATGCTTACGCCCCGCGAGAACCTATCATGTCGTAGGGGACTGTGGGATGTACAGCTGGCGTGCCCGGCTAGAGCGACAAAGGGACGACTCGACCGAGGCCACCTTTGTGGCTCGTGGGATTATTTATGCGTCGTCCCCAAGTTGTCTCTTCCTTATGCTCTTGTTCTAACTCCTGCATGACGTGGCCGAGAGGGCTCTCCCCATTGCGGAAAAGGTGGGAGCCGATGCGCTCGACAACTCGTTCAGCCCTCCAGCTGTGCTGGTTGGACGGGTGCACGGTCGTGCGAGCCCTGTCGGGCGGCTTAGGAAACCTAGCTGTATAATTGTATATATAAATGATATTCTTGTGTACTCAAGCACCTATAAAAAGCATGTGCAACAAATTGAATGAACATTGCATATGTTAAAATATGCAGGTTTTAAGGTTGCTTTTGAGAAATGCCAGTTTTTCATGACGAAGATCTCCATTCCAAGCCACGTAGTTACTGATAAGGGATTGTAGCCATAACCGCAAAAGGTGAAAATTGTGAGGGATACACCGGTGCTCAGGTTGCTTACGCAAGTTTGTATGTTCTTGGGACTAACCTAGTATTACCGAAGGTTTATCAAGGGATTTGTGGCAATTGCGGGACCCCTCAGGAACCTGCTAAAAAAAAATCAGTCGTTGATCTGGACTCCCCAGTACGATCACGCATTTCAAAAACTCAAGGTGGCTCCGATTTCGACCCCTATCCTTATGAGGATTGAACCCTGAAAAACTGTTTATTCTCATCACCGATAGGCAGACTGAGGACATCTCAGCTATCTTGGCCCATGTGGGACCAGATGGACATGAACACGTGGTAGAATATGCTTCCAAGACTGTACTTGCTTGCAAGCGGAACTACTATGCGCCAGCGGGGGAACGCTTGACTGCATTGTGGGGAATAGGTCATTTCCGAGCATACTTATACGACCGAAAGTTCACGTTGGTTATCGATCACGAGCCAGTCCAGGCCTTGAAGAAGTCGAAGGATCACTCGGGTCTGATGGGACGATGGGCTACCACGTTGCAGAGCAAGGAATTTGACATTCGCCACCGACGACACGAACGGCACGAAAACACCGACATACTAACATGTCTGTATCGGCCTGATAAAGTAATTGCAAGTGAAGAAGTGACCCGTGGAACGATCCAAAAGAAAAAGGCGAGCCCAAGCACGGTGAGGTGGAGATCCTTCAGAAGGTCTGAATCTTCACTCATGAGTGATGACCGCCCCTTCGTCTCTCCGTGAGCATTCCACCCTCTCCCAAATTCCCGACCCTTACTTTTTTTTGGATCTTCTTGATAAATTCTGTTATTTTTGCACGTGCATCTCATAAGTTTACTGAGTAGATTTCTTCCCAAGTGAGTTTGGATTTGTTGATTGGGTAGATTGCACCCCGTGCGTCAATCGTGCGCATGACGCATGTATTCGATATCGAACGGTTAGTAAAAATATCACGTGCGTTTCAACGCTACTATTGGACCCGATCCGCTCACGAGGAGCAGGTCGCTCACTTTGCGATACGTGTCACGAAAATAACCATCGATCGAAATCGATGGTTGTGGCTTAATATTCGTGAAGATGTAAGATATGTGGTCAATAACTGTCTAGTCTGTGCCACAGATCGGGTGCCGATCAACGGACCAAACACTATAGTTCCGGCAGAAGTAGAGCGTCATTTTCAACGTGTCTGCCTGTGTAGCACAGCGAAGGTGTTCGCGGGCCTTCCCGTTCAAGCGAACACGTTCGCCCGTTCGTGCGAACGGGTCGAGAACACGTTCGCGAGAACGTGTTCTCGAGGCCTGCGAACGAGTTTCGTCCGGGCCGGTACCGGTTCCCGGCGGGGTTTCGGAGGGCCTGGGGAGTGCCTGTGGTCGTCCGTGGGGGGGGGCGCGGGCGTGGGAATCGGGTCCAGGTAGAGGAGCAGGGGGGGGGAAGGGTCAGTTTCGAATTTGAATCATTCGAAATTGCCCTCGCATGGCCCCGCGCTCTAGCTGCTGCCAAGTTAGGCGCCCATCGTTGTAAGGTAATCCTCGTCGTCGTCCTCCTCCTCCTCCTCCTCCTCCTCCACCTCTTCCATCTCCTCCTCCTCGTCAAGTCCGATCGTCGTCGCGCGGCTGCCACATTAGCATGCACGACCTTTTTTTTCCGTTTTTCTTAATCTTCTTCTTCTTCTTCTTCTTCTTCTTCTTCTTCTTCTTCTTCTTCTTCTTCTTCGTCATATCTTCTTCTTCTTCTTCTTCTTCTTCTTCTTCTTCTTCTTCTTTTCCTCCTACTACTCCTCGTCCTCCTCGTCCTCCTCGTCCTCCTCCTCCTCCATCTCCTCCTCCTAGTCAAGTACGATCATCGTCGCGCGGCTGCCACGTCAGCCCGTGCGACCTTTTTTTTCCATTTTTTTTTAATCTTTTTCTTCTTCTCCTTCTTCTTCTTCTTGGTCATATCTTCCTCTTCTTCTTCTTCTTCTTCTTTTTTTTTTTTTTTTTTTTTTTTTTTTTTTTTTTTTTTTTTTTTTTTTTTTTTTTTTTTTTTTTTTTTTCCTCCTCCTCCTCCTCCTCCGCCTCCTCCTCCTCCTCCTCCTCCTCCTCTACCTACTACACCTCCATCTCCTCCTCCTCGTGCAGTTCGATCGTCTTTGCGCGGCTTCCACGTCAGCATGCACGACATTTTTTTTTAATCTTCTTCTTCTTCTTCTTCTTCTTCTTCTTCTTCTTCTTCTTCTTCTTCTTTGTTATGTCTTCTTCTTCTTCTTCTTCTTCTTCTTCTTCTTCTTCTTCTTCTTCTTTTCCTCCCACTCCTCCTCATCCTCCCACACCTCCATGTCCTCCTCCTACTAAAG
>BFEA01000264.1:428453-442717 GCA_003427395.1 Chara braunii | reverse complement strand
GACAGGCATGCACCAACACAGAGTGTTAGCCTCATAGGAGAGTTATCATTTCTCGACTTTATTTCTACACGTTCGATTTTGTCGCTCATGTGTGTGTGGTGTATAGGGTGCATAATGTCATCGACAACGTCGACAAGCATCAGTGGAAGTCCCGAGAGACACAAGCGCTCAGCAAAACCATTTTCTCCTTGTGCAAAATCGGTGCGGCATAATAACGGCCCATGGATGACCGTCATCCCATATATGAATCGACATCTTGACCAATGGACCGATAGTAATTGGAATGCGATGGAGAGTGTGGGTGGTTGCCCTTGGGCAAGCCATTACAAGTTCGCGAACATACTGGAGTTCGGGAGCCTCATTCCAGTGCCGGATGGTCTTCTCAAGCTTGTTTTCCTCACCCGTCTGCGCAAAGCATACCGCAACATTGACCGCTGCAACAGTCGCATCGACTTCGTGTACATCACGAGTTCGCCACGAACTTGGACGTGTTCGCTGAAACAAGAGTTGATAGACACAGCTCGTCATTGTTCATTCTTGGAGCAGTACCCACTCCGTTGCCCAGGGATTTATCCACGAGCTGTGTCATACTGTTGCGTGTGGTTGAGTATTACTGGATATGAATTCGCAAGAGTGCTATGTGTGGCTTCTTCAAACAAATCTAGGAAACTTATAGATGCAGTTGTGCGTGTTTCACGGAACCAGCTGTTTCTTCAGACGCCACAGGGTTGGTGGTAGCCTGTTCGCTGGGATCCAGATGGACGGTCAGATGTAGTGATAGCAGACCAGATGCCAAATCCGGCATTGTGGCAACAGCTGGAAGAGAAAGCAATGACCATGCGAGACGCCATTGAGAATTCCTTAGCACGTCCGGGAGGGTTTGTTAGGTTGAAATACATGTCGGTATTTTCGGAGAATGCAACAATCAAGGAGCCACAGATCCACGTATATGGATCGTCTATGAATGCTATGTATGGTTTCAGACCACGACCTCGTCCGCGGCAAACCCCCTACGTCACAAGATTCGGATGGGTTATCAGACCTCCTATTAAAGGGATGTAGTTAGTGACAATGTAATCATAGCGGATATACTGCTTTTTATGTTTTTATCCGCTATAAGGAGCATCTTCGTAGTTAAACAATTTTGTAATTGTATAATAGACGTGTCTGTGTACAATATTCAAAATCTAAAATGAAGAAACTCGCGGATTTTGTTCATCTACACACTCAACTTGCAGGATGGAAGTCGGTCAAACAAGCTCGCATGGAAGCGGATCCTCTCATCAAGTTCCATCAACAATTGAGGATCTCATTATCTTAGACACTAACATTTGGTCGGTTGATATCGTCGATGAATTTGCGAATTATGAGTACATACATGTAGAAAACGAAGTTGGACCGGATGGTGAAATTCTACCGATCATGGGGTTTGTCAACGGACAAGAGACGATTGTGTCCGACAATGGATCAAATATGTGGTACCTGTACACAAAGGAGAATGAGGCATACGTCGTTGTATCGAGGAAAGACGTCGTGGATCATTTGGAGATGCTAGTCAACTGTTGGGAGGTATGCAGGAAACAGGACTGGGACGAGAAAGACAAATTGGAACAAAAAGTGTGCGCGTGGTATTCCATTGGCAGAAAAGAATTGCTTGCACCGGTGGTGGTGGACTTCTATGGTCGAATCTGAGTATGCAATAGAGGCACGGCCATAGTGACACTTTTTACAGCAGCGAAGATCACCGGCATGATAATGAATGTGTTGTTCACTGCCCGGGAAAAATTTTGGGACCCCGCGGGTTCGAGCAAACTCGAACAGTTTCGGAATCGGTTAGAAATTGACGCGGCACTTAGGAAAGAGTTAGTGTACAGGGTTGACAGTTTGGTGCATGTGCAACTTCACTACCTTTTTGACAAATGTGAGGAGATAGTGTTCACAGTCGAGCATAGAAAATACGACACGGATGAAGTGACTCGTACGAAGCAGTATCATCGATCAGGACAGAAAAAAGTACCGTTAGTGGGTGGCAGACAGAATATAGTGATAGATTGTCCGTATTGTGAAGACATTAAACACGCAAAAAATTTTCTACCTCTTATTCTTCACGGGACCCTGGATAGTAGCCAGTAGCATAGCACGTTTGTCCAGGTCGAGATATGTTCTACAATCGATGCGCTTCATCGCTGACACGCGTTCCGGACTACAATAGTCAGATATGTGAACGACTTTGAACACTATGGAGATAGGAATTGTAAGCTTACCTCAACAATCGTCAGTTTCATTTTGTGTGGAGAACGCAAAATTATTTTTTTAGTTATGTTTAATCGTGTTTTTTTCATCTGTTATTTCGTTTTAGGGTTCCGATGATGTGGACGAAGTTTTAAAAATCGCAAACGTTTGCAATTTACAAGCTCAAAGTTAGCATAAACAAACGTGTTTGAATTTTTTTTTATTTTTTTTTTTGACAGTCTTCGTTGTATCATAAAGTACAAATTTTTCGTTCGAATAATGTCGATATTTGTCGGATAACTAATTTTGAACAATATTATCTAATCGATTTTGCAGGGTTGTAGTGCTGGACATAACAACAGGAGACAATAATACGCAAACCTTATACAACAATGACGCGCATCACTCCCATTGCAGTGCCTGCAGGGGCATCTCTCACAACAAGAAACGGTCCGTTTCCATACGAATATGAGTCAATAGTAAGATGCGAAGTTGATGGATGTAAATTATTTTTAGTTGTCGTGAGGTTCACGGAAATCGACGTGTATGACGTCCGAATTTACGGAAGACAAGGACAAACAGGGACAGTGGAAGAGTATGTGGAATGTCACGAAGCAGCTTTGCAAGTCCACGAGGAAAAAAAAATTACATTGATGCGCGAGGGTCGAAGACTTGAAGGCTGGTCTGCTTTCGTAACCAACTTTGAAAGCATGCTTATTCCACCTATCCCAGGGTGCATGCTCGACGGGTCGAACGATGCAACGATGTGGATTCCCATAATAAATGCAAAAAATAGGAGCCGTCAGTAATATGATAATAGGAAAACGTAAGAGTATGAGCAATGGTAATTATTAAAAGATGATAAGTGGCTAAGTAATAGACATGGAGCGACAGCGACAGGCGTCATTTAGATGTGGACAAATTTTGAGTTGATTGTTGCTATTGCAATATAAAAATTGTGACGAACTCGTAAAAATATGATATGATAAACAATTTTCTGACTAAAAATTGCCTTTCGGATCACATCTATGTATCAATTTTTAAGTTAGTTTTTTTATTTGCAACGTGCGTTGGATCTTATAAAGCGTTGGATCTTATAATGCGTTGGATCTTATAATGCAATTTTTAACTACGTGCACTTTAAAATAGGCTTTATATATATTGAAATGAAAAAACACATGAAATATACTGAAATCACGAAGAAAGTTGTGTGGAAATTTGACAAATCCTGCACATCCTATAAAAAATTGTTCGAAAATTACAAAGTTTGTAATGAAATATAACAATAGTCGCCGATAACAGGCGGTTCCTTCGAATAATCGAACGAAAACTAGTGGCTTATTGACCGAAAAATTTCATGGTATCCTATGAATTTGAATGTTTTTAAATATGAAAAACACGATAAATCGCTTCAAAAATGGACTTTCAATTTCGTGCAAAAAATAAAAAATGAACGTTTTGACGAAATCGCAGTTCAAGGATGAGCTTCGCGTTCGTCAATATGGACGTCCACTTCTTATGGCAGTCCTCCGCAGTTCTCTGAGGAAAACCGTTAGATGTCATGCGATCGGTCACCCATGCATACCGCTCCTTCCTATTCATGAACTGATGCTGTCCATCGGCATCAGCCATAAGCGCGTCGTCCTCCCCCATCATCTTTGCCAGCCATATACTCTCCTCCAACGTCCACGCCAGGTTTTGTTTTTTGTTTTTCGGTGCGTCGTTCCTGCCTTTTTTTTGCCCACGTCTGCCATCGTTTCTCCCATTGGAATCACCAGCCTTGTACGTTTCTGGAACACCGCCTCCATCGCCATTCTTGTCGTCAACATCATCTCCATCTCCATTACCGGTGTCATCCTCCATATCCTCGCACGCTTGACCATCGTAGCCATTTGCGGCATCGCTGTCGAACCCTGATGGGACAGAAATCCCGCAATGCGGCGTCCATGCATTATCCACGTCACGTCCGTCGACGTCCAAAGTGGAAGGACCGGGAGTG
The DNA here is from genome assembly GCA_003427395.1 of Chara braunii. Classification (NCBI taxonomy): domain Eukaryota; kingdom Viridiplantae; phylum Streptophyta; class Charophyceae; order Charales; family Characeae; genus Chara; species Chara braunii. Next base: position 438,486 of record BFEA01000264.1, on the reverse strand, counting down.
GAAAATGATTGCCAGCTGGACAGAGAGGTGGTGATGGAGTACATTGCATGCGACGGCTGGGAAGTCTGGCCGGATTGCGGGGACCAAGGGCGATCATTGCGCATTGCGCTCCCCCTATCAAACGTCTGCTGCGAGGGGAACACGTGAGCAGCGAAGCCGAACCCACTTCCCATCGGCAACGTATGTGCACTGCCCACGCCATGTGTCCCATGTGACCACCTCCAAGAGGCATACTGGCCGCAGGTGGCCGAACATGGGATCGGGCACGTTGCCCCGCTGCGTCTGCATGAGACTGCGAAGAGGGGAGGGGGGCTGTCGGGACACGAATCGGTGCACCTTGCCCCCCGTCGTACAGCTATCCGATGAAGGACTGTAGCCTCAGCGATGACGGACATGAGTACTGACTGCCTGCCAGTGGGCGCCCGTCCCGCGTCGGGAACCCCCCCTTAATGCCTCCCTGGTTCTCCGCCTTCTACCGAACGGGATCCATTTCCCCCTCAATGCCTCCCTGGTTCTCCGCCCTCCACCGGCTCCGATCCATTCCCCCCTCAATGCCTCCCTGGTTCTCCGCCCTCCACCGACTCGGATCTATTTCCCCCCCCCACCCCCCACCCCCCTCCCAAAGGCCACGAACGTCGACGCTGACCACCGCAAGTAGATCACTTNCCACCCCCCTCCCAAAGGCCACGAACGTCGACGCTGACCACCGCAAGTAGATCACTTGCGTGCACCACTATAGTCCCAACACCGGCCAGACGAAGACGACGAAGAGAAGGACACAAAACACAAAAATGGACAACAACAAGGCGGTGAAGACAACAACAAAACAGCAGCCGAATTGCAGCCCAAAATTGTTGTGTTCGTCTGCCAACACTGCCAGTCCCATGAATGACGACAACCAGAGGGGGGTAGCAACGATGATGGCACGGCGGACAGGCACACCGACATCGACACGAAGAAGGATCAACGGCCGCGTGGACAGTATGCGGATGTGGAGATCGGAGCACGCAATCGCGTCCAGCCAAGTCCAGGGGACTTCTGCGAAGATCCGTATCACACGTTCGCCCACGCGGAATCCGATGAGGACGAGGAAAAGTTGATGAAGACAATGGCGGTATACGTGGAACGAAAACTCCCGTCGCAGCCCATGCGGGCTGAAGCAACAGCCGATGCAGTATGTTCACACCGCGGCTGATTGCCGAAATGGCTTCTCCCGAACGGCTCCCTGACGACCATCGCCGCGCCGGCCGCCCGTTCCGTATGCAACCACTGCCCATACCCTGCCCGGTGACACTGCCAAAAACCATATCGCCAACCAAAGACCCCGCGCCCTGCGCTTATAATGCTCCTCAGCGATGGCATTGCACTCCAAACGCAGCTTTGGATCCCAGTACTCGACATGAGGACAGCGCTTGGGGCTAACGGGATCTGCACGTGCACTCATATGCTGCCAGCGTTTGGCTAGATTACCCATGCATGGCTGGCCGTCGTTCCCGGCCCGCCCATTTTTTTGAATTTGAAATTCGTTGCCGTTTCGAAAATCAGGGCCCGCGCAGGCCAGCCACACAACGGCCCACATGGGAACCGTGCGACAGGGCAGTGCATGTCCGAGCGGGCTTACCCGCCCATGAAACGGTCCGCCGTGACGTCAGCTGGACCATGCCCGCTCGACATCTTCTTTCCATGAGAGAACATGCCCCCCCCCCCCCACTCAGTTGGAAGACATTTATGGAAAGGTCCTGGAAAGCCGCACGCTTCGGTTTCCAGGCCACCAACTGAGTAGAAACGCTTCTGACACCTCTCCCGCAACGTCTTTCTACGGTTCGTGGGGTCTGAAAAACCTTCCAATTCTGGGTTTCCATCCTCTTTTCCAGATAGGTGGAGTCCCAAACACACCGTCCTGGAAAGATATTTCCAAGAAGCCGAGCAGTGGGGTCCGACCCTTAGCCGCACAGGTTGTGGAAGTCGGAGAACGAGAAGAAAATTTGCTACCTATCAGAGAATGCTTCTCGACACCTGTCGAAAGTTGTTGAATCCCTAGCCTGCTACTCCGATGCTTTCGACAGTCCTCGGCTGCGCCATCACCTTCCCTTCGAAATTTGGTGAGTGGGGGTAAGGTGGGGATGGACTAATGTTTGTCGTACCCTCAAGCGTGTTCGTCTTTTTTCCATCTTGCTTTCACAAGTGCATGCACTCTACAGTGTTGTGTGGCTAAAGGGGGGCAAACTGTCCAATGGACGCTGTCAAATTTGTTCTGACACCAGTCAAGTTTTTTTGCCTTTCGACTGTGGTGTGGCGAGGCCCAAAGTGSCGCAAGTTTAGCGCAGGGGCCAAGTCCCAGTTACCTAGAAACTCAACTTCTGGCTGTAGATTCGGAAGATCCATGGCACGAAATGAAGAATGAACGTAAGTGGGACTTGGCCACAGGGTCTAGAACTGCCCGAGTCATTACCCATAGTGGCACTTGGGTCGCCTGTTTTGCTCGATTTCGGGAACTGCTAAAGTTGCCTATTCTACTGTCGGGCCTAGCTCCATTGGTACACCCCTAAACTGTTGAATCACGGACTGAAGTTTAAACCCAGATACCTGCAGATAAAACGAATAGAGTCATTCTGAGTTACCTAGGGCTGTTCAGTTCAATGATGATATCTAAAGGGGGTAACTTCAGTAGAGTCACAAAAAAGAGTTACGACTGCACTATGGGGCAAGACACAGTTTGCAATTGCACTCCGGGCACCTTACTTGGCCAGAAAGCTGAGTTGTATACATTGCAGGAACTGCAATTGGAAGCTGTATCTTGGCCCGTAGTGCGAGTATAACTCATTTTTGTGACTCCCGTGTAGCTTCCCCCATCTAAAGGTCGTCACCCTTTCAAATAAAAAGGGGAAACTGTGGCTGTGACACACTTTTAGTTTGAAATAGGCAAGAAAAGACAAAGTGGCGCCCATGTCAGGGGGTGAGTTTCAAAATATGTAAGTTTAGCGGGGGTCTAAAGTGCGCCAGTCGTTACCCAAAGTGGCGCTTGGCATATTTTTTTAGGGTCGCCCTTCTTGCTCCATTTTTCGGGAACTGCTAAAGTTGCCTCTTACTCCTTCGGGACATTCTTTAAAATTGGAACGATACAGAGAAGATTAGCATGGGCTCCGCACAAGGATGACGCACATAAATCGAGAAATGGTAAAAAAAAAGAAAAAAGTTGCCTCTTCTGAATGTTTGGCGTGACTCCAACGTACTTGCCCCTTTTTTTCACCATGGTGGTAAGAGAACTAGCAGAATCAGGGCTGCTGGGTGTGTGACGCCCAACCTCACGCCCAGCACAACTTCCTGTTTCGGAGTGTTAGTGGGCCTGGAAGTGCGAAGAGGGGTGTGCCAAGGATTTTAGGAAAGTGGGGGTGGAGTCCGAGGTCAGAACTGGAATCTCCGGCGTCAAGTTTTGGGGGTAGGAGTGCAAGTGTCTCGTTTTTGCTCAGAATCGGGACGATCGCCGATCTCGCGGCCTGGGCCGGGCACGTATTTGAGAGCGCATGTACCGTCGTCGGCCAACGCACGTCTCAGAGTCTGATGAGGACGGTCATAGTCGGAGACTGTGCTCCCGAAGCTGTGCTTCTGAGTGGGTTCGTCATATGAACCCTGCTTCGCGATACTCGTTGTATTGCTGGCACACCGGGCATGGTCTTCAGGGCAGGTAATGAGCTATGCAGTCCCACGGAACAACCGTTAGGTGGTGATACAGAAGAAGGACGTAATACGGAGAAAAACGGGTAGTAATAGCGACGAAGTCTGGGGTTAGAGAATACTGTCTTTTGCGGGTGTCAGGATAGTTTGGAATCCGAGAATCCTGGTTTATTGCCCATTGGAGATCGCCCTTGCATAGTCGATCGTTCTCAGTCTGACAGAGGTAGTCACGATTCCGTGAGTTTCTTCGTCGCCTAAGTTGTTCTCTCTCCCAATACGTCCTATAGTCTGGGTTCCTTAAGCTCTCGCGGTCGGTGACCCAGAAGGGAGTTTCCACCGCCATATCCTACTCAATGGACTTTAATTACATACATTTCCTAACGAAGCGAGATCGCAGCTGGGCTTATGTAGACACGCGTGTATGTTGCAGACTCCGTTGTCGGACTTGTTGTCATACACGGGCACTTGCGCAGGCCGACTGCTCAGATCCAATCTTGTCGAGCGGATAAGTCGGTGATAGGCGCTTTTGTCCGTGCGTCGGTCTATCCCGTATGCATGCAATTATTGTCCTCATGGAACCATCATCATTCCAAGTGAGATCCAATCATTACATACATATCCATACCATCATGCAACAAAGAAGTGATTGCCCAGCATCAAAGACCAATACATGAGATCCTTCCTGCAATCATGCATGAACTAAGAGCAAGTGGTCAGGCAAGACATGCGCGCCGAGCGTATCCGGCGAGATCCGGGGGAACCGAAAACTCGCGGATTGTTGTGCACGCAGTGCAGATGGGTACTAGAAAGTGTTGAAATTTGAATGAGGCTAACACTATTGAACAAAACAAAATTGGAAATCAGAAACAACTCGAGAAAAGAGACACAAGTTCGTTCGCCAGCATGCATACATATATACTAAACAAAAAATCCGAAATGATTTACAAAGAAATCTGAAACTGACGCAACAAAATTGGCCAACATTGGAGTCAAAATTTCACAGACGGTGGGAAGAAAGGCATTGTTCATCCATATCCCCGTTCCTCTCTCTCTCTCTCTCTCTGCACCTTTCTGCCAGTTTCTGGTGCGGGCAGTATGTCGACCCCCACCTCCAAACCATACGGAGCCGTCACCCCGCTTGGCTCGAGCATGCAAGCCAGGCTTGCCTGCGTGCCACAGTCCCTCGCGACCACGCGTCAACCCCGCATACTCAGCACCAGCTCGTCGGATCGCCCGACTCTCTACTCACCGTCTTTCTACTCGTTAGCCGATCATCTCGACCGCGCTAACTCCGAAGTAGATTAGAGGGACAATTAATCGCGCTTGCTGAATTTATAGCTTGTGCATCATCGCGCAATAACCGGAATTGCCAGAGAGGAATAGGAGAAAGGCGGGAGGAAGTGCCTACGGCTGCATGGGTGGGCCGCGACATGGGGGACGTAGCCTCGCTCCACGCTTCGACCGAGTCATGCACCGATCTGGCCAATAAAATAGAAAAGGGAGAGCGCACCCAGCGACGGGGGAAAGAATATCAAGAAAGGAGAGATTACAGTTATATCTGTGTAGGCAAAGAAAGAGCAAGAAGAGATTACAGTTGAGATTGGTATTTAGGCTTGGCAGGAACAGAGCGCAGACGCAGGTGCAGCAAAGTGCGCGCAAGCAGGAAGCGATGTGCAGTTACAGGCGAAAATTACGAGGCATCCAATTTCCTAGTCTAATTAAGGTTCTAATTGCAAAAAGAAATTCCGAGAACCCGTGGGGGCTCATCCCCAATTCAAAAATTCCGAAGGAATTCCCCGTGCGATTGCCACGCCTAAAAGACGGACTTCTGTTAAAAAAAGAAAGAAAAAAAAGAAAAAGGACATAGTAGACATTGTTCCCCTGCGCTCACTAAGGCGCGGGCCAACTACCCCGAAGTTCATAACCACCACCTCCCTTCTGTAGAGGGACCAAAAACGAGAGATTGCCATGCAATTTATCTCCGACCCCCTCTATGTACCCCCAATCCCGGTTGCGCAGAAGATGGCGCTTATCAGAAAAGAGCTCGTCACAGGTGGACGACTCCAGTCTCTAGGTGGGCAGCTTCACGTGCTAGATACCGTGTCCAATATCCCGTATGACAGTGAAAACTCAGATGAATGAAATAAAACATGATAAGTTGACCTGGATACCCCGCTTAACTTTGGTGCAAACAAAGTAGCAAGGACGGGGATGAAGTGCTATCTCATAGAGACCGAAAAGGAAACTGTGTTCAATCATGATGTAGGAGGTAGGGCGCCCTGGAAGAGTGTGACCCTCTCAGCTATGTATGTGACGCCCGAACCTCACGCATATGACGCTCTAACCTCACGCCTTGCACTGCCTTCCGGTTAGAGAGGTGAATTGTGCAGAAAAGGCCCTGGAAGACAACAAAATAAGGTGTGCTAAGGATTTATGGGAAACAGAGTGTGGGGTCTCAAGGAATTGAAGTCCCCTGCGTGGTTCCGACTTTAACAAGAACGGGTCATTGGCGGGCTGGAAGAAATCCAAAGGCGCGCAGTTCTTAAGCATCCATTCAATCCAAAAGTATCGTCGAGCCTCAGCGTGGGCTACTGGTCATCATTTAAAGTGAAAAGGCGAAGGTACGCACGCGGGATCTGGTTTTCAAGTTAGATCCCGACGTCGCTCGTTACAGAGCTCAGAATCCGATGTGGAGGGCCTCAACCTCATAGCTCGCTCCTTTTGTTCATTTTCGCCACGTGTTCAGTAGTGGAACCCCCTTTTACGATATTGCTCTATGAGGCGGCAATTCCCGGACAAAGTATTAGGCCGGCGGGGTGCCACTGTCGTCCAACGGATGACAATCAATTCCTTAAAAGGCAACAACAACGAGTACTGGGGAAGTGAGTATCGATAATAACAAAACCAGCACCTACAAATTCGGAAACCTTGTTTCATGTGGAAAATAGTATCATCTGTCGATCTTGGCAACGGCTTCACGTACATCTTACTCGCATACAGGTGTCCTTTCCTCGTTGTTGGGAATTTGATGCCCTAACCTCACGACCAGTGCGACTTCCTGTTTCGGAGTGGGAGGGGGCCCAGAAGCACGTAGTAAGGGTGTGCCAAGAATTTTAGGAAAGTGGGGGTGGAGTCCTAGGACAGAACTGAGATCTCAGGTGCCAAGTTTCAAGGACAGAATGCAAGTGGTTCCACCTAGGGCCTGATTTTTGGTTTTGCTCAGAGCCGAGCAGCTAGTTTCACTGGCCACGTCGTCTGGGGCATGTTCGTATTTGGTGCACGGTGGGAACATAGTGGGTGTCTCTCTGTGCGAACACCTGCGGCCGGCGGGTTTCACAAATCTCGGAATCTGACATGGACAGCCTTAGCCGGAGGCTGTGCTCTCGACGCTCAGCTTCAGAGAGGGTTCGTCGTACAAATCTCGCAGATCGATAGGCGTTGTACTGCCGCCAGTCAGAGCACATCCTTCGCGGCCAGCAGGGGGTTATCGATTCCTAAGGGATGATCGTTAGATGATAATAGGGGTGAAGGGGATAGAACGAAGGGAAATTGGTTTCAATGGCGATGAATTCCGGAGTAATGCAGTACTGATAATTATGGGTATCGGGGTAATCCGGGATTCGGGAATTCTGTCCGTTGGCCCTGTGAAAGTCTCAGGCACACAGTCGATCGCCTTCAGTTTGGTAGGGGTAAGTCGGGAGCCTTAAGTTCGATCGGTGGAAGAGTTGTTCGTTCTGTCGGTGTTCTCGGTACTCGGGGTTCCTCAGACTGGCACGATCAGTGATCCAAAATGAAACGCCGATATCCATGTTTGACAAGAGGGACTTAACTTATACATTTGGTTGTGCAAAGAGAGGTGAGGTCAGGGACGGGTCATGCAGACACGCGTATACGTGATGATTGTCGTTCTTGTGATCATTCGTATACGTGCGTGCACATGATCTGTTCCCACCGGATCCGAATCAACCTTACAAATCAGACAGCAACAGAAAAAATGTGCGAAAATTCCTTCCGTTTTTCAACTTCTAAAATGTTGAAATCAACATTTGAGTATGGAGAAGGGTTCACGTCAGCTGTTTGTATCGACACTTTATATATGTTCAACAATGGTGCCAACTAGTTGTCAACATCGCCATCATAATTTCAACTTGTTTTCAACATTTATCCAGTGTGCGTTTTACTGTCGTCCAACAACATGCTTGTCACTGTGGGAGTTCACTAGTGCGGGCACTACGGGCCTTTGAGCCATTACAGAATGGGGCTTGTCGTTGCAAATGGTCCGCACTAGCGAACTTGTGGTAGATTATTTCCCTGCGCGCCAAGTGTGCTTTCCTGTCTTGCGCACCAAGTTGTGCCGAGCCGCCACGATACATGTTCTCCCTACGCCACACATGGAGGGGTAGTCAGGGAGGCACAGCGACCTGCCATTGTCCACTGTCCCCCGTAAAGGTGTTCCCGTATTGGCGATAATGCATCCCCCTGACTACAAGTACGGAGCGTAGCCTACTGGGTTTAAGTGGGATCCGACTGCTTTTTTGCAGGTCTTCCCGTCGAGTTCGGGAGATAGTGAAAACGAATGTGTACATGGCAGTTTTTACAAAGCCCGTGACAAAAAAGAACTTCCCGTAATTAGAAGAAGCCAACACCGTCCATGCATCTGAAAATAAGGTTTTTTTTTTTTTTTTTTTTTTTTTTTTTCCTTCATGTCCGGTGGTCCGCCTTCCGTATGTCCGTGGTCGTGAATATTGTGTGATAATATAAGATCCAATAGGGCGGTGTCGGACTAAATACCCTTACAAGGGTATTTGGCCATGCTTTTGCATTCGACACGGTGACGGCGTCGGCTACCATGACGGAGTCAGTCTGGGATGATAAGGGTGTGCCCGCTTTGGCGTGGCACTTGAAACGATTTCCTAGGCCGTTAAGGCGAGGGCAAATTGGTGATAAAGTTTCGAAAGTATGTGCGCGCTGTCGGACCAAATACCCTTACAAGGGTATTTGGCCATGCTTTTGCATTCGACACGATGACGGCGTCGGCTACCATGACAGAGCCAGTCTGGAATGGAAAGGGTGTGCATGCTTGAGCGTGACACTCCAAACGGATTCCTCGGCCAATGAGGCAGGGGCAGATCGGTGAGAAAATTTCGTTAGTATACGAGCGCGTTATTGTGACGTGCGCTCTGACGGTCAGAATCGGTAGTGATACCCTTCGACCGACGAGGTCGAGGGATCGGTTGGGCTAGTGTTGTGTCAGAAAGATTACGACACACACTGGGAATTAATCATCGGTACGTTAGGCAGGGTTAATTAATATACGCCCCGGCCATACGGCCGAGGCGATTATTAATGTGTAATCAACGGGATTGCAATAACCCTTTTGAATGCTAACTTTTATCTTCTTCTGCTTGGCGGTCTGGTCCCTGCGCATCTAGTACCGGCCGACCTGCTACTCGAGTGTTTTCCCCGCTGCTCTGAGAGTCGCAGGCCTAACCCCGCCACTCGAGTGTTTTTCCGCTGCGCCCCTCAATGTCGCGGCCACGACTAAAGTACCGGCCCTTCGGGCCATACCGGTTAACCAAGTGCCCTTGCGGGTCACACATACACTCAAACCGACAAGCACTCCGACAGGTAAGCAGTCCGGCGAGCATGCGCGCCCTCAGGCTTAGAAACCAGTTCAGATTATTAGGCGGACTGAGCCCGCTGCCACTTATATACTGGAATTGCTCCCCTTCTACCTGAAGTGGGAGCTAGCTCAGTAGGTTTTAATGCTATTGGGGGATCTCGGGATCAAGACCTACGGCCCTCTAAGTTAGTTCCCTTTTTGGAAGGGAGCTCTACCTTGTTTTACCCCGCCTTCGGACACAAGGGGCTTGAACCCGTGACTTCAGTATCCGAGTAAAGACCGGTTAGAGCCCGTTGTGACAAGTGGCATGAACGGGTAGTTAGTAGTTAGTTTTCTATTTTCTTTTGTTTATATTTTCTTATTTAATTTTGCTAGTTGCAATTAGATTCTTCATTATTTGTTTTGATATTTCTTTGATTTTCTTTTTTTTTTCTTTTCGCCCTTCACACGGGAAACTGGAACGATGCATCTGCAGGCGAAGTACGGGAAGATCCATTCTCATAGCAGCCACTGATACGGGGCTTCCCGACATCCCGCTCTGACAATGACGGGGACGTCTATCGAGTTGGAAGGGCACGCAGGCAGAAGAGTAGCGCGTGCGGGAGTGTGTGCGTTGGGAATCGCAAAAAAAAAAAAGTGAGGGGCTGCGCACGCAAGCAGAGGAGATGGCGAGCGGAGCGGGCAGATAGCACGTAGGAGAAGATCGGGAAGGGGTCGCGAGGAACGAGAGTGGGA
>BFEA01000264.1:414016-428381 GCA_003427395.1 Chara braunii | reverse complement strand
AAAAAAAAAAAAAAAAAGCGGCCGCGGGGAGATAGCGGAACGATAGAGTTGGCCATGCGCGTAGAGAAGTAGTATAGGAAGAAGAAGAAGAAGGAAGAAGAGGGAGAAGAGAAAGAAGAAGAAGGAGGAGGGAGAGGGGGAGATGAGGTGGAGCACCCGGAGCTGCAAGGAAGAAGGCACCGCGCGGAGGATGGAGAAAGCCATCGCGGAGGAAAAGGGAGCAGGACCGCGAAGGAGAAGGCGGTGAGATAAGTAGCGAGAGGGAGAGAGTGGGATAAGTAGAGGAAGAGGAAGCAGTCGTAGGAGGAGGAGGAAGAAGGAGAAGAAGAAGGAGAAGGAGAGGGAAGGCGGAAAATACTTACCTGAGCGTTCAGCGACGATGACCACGACGGCGACGGCAGCGACTATGGCGACGGGATGACGACGACGACGGTGACAACGACAACGACGAGGAGAGAGAGAGGGAGAACTGGTAAGTTCCGATCTTGCAGCTAACCTCATGGTGCTGTTATAATAGGAAGAGCAAAGGTGAATGAACTTACTCGTACAATATGGAAATATACACTGCATAAGCTGTCTCTTATACACATCTAGATGTGTATAAGAGACAGTTACCTGAGCGTTCAGCGACGATGACCACGACGGCGACGGCAGCGACTATGGCGACGGGATGACGACGACGACGGTGACAACGACAACGACGAGGAGAGAGAGAGGGAGAACTGGTAAGTTCCGATCTTGCAGCTAACCTCATGGTGCTGTTATAATAGGAAGAGCAAAGGTGAATGAACTTACTCGTACAATATGGAAATATACACTGCATAAGCTGTCTCTTATACACATCTAGATGTGTATAAGAGACAGTTACCTGAGCGTTCAGCGACGATGACCACGACGGCGACGGCAGCGACTATGGCGACGGGATGACGACGACGACGGTGACAACGACAACGACGAGGAGAGAGAGAGGGAGAACTGGTAAGTTCCGATCTTGCAGCTAACCTCATGGTGCTGTTATAATAGGAAGAGCAAAGGTGAATGAACTTACTCGTACAATATGGAAATATACACTGCATAAGCTGTCTCTTATACACATCTAGATGTGTATAAGAGACAGTTACCTGAGCGTTCAGCGACGATGACCACGACGGCGACGGCAGCGACTATGGCGACGGGATGACGACGACGACGGTGACAACGACAACGACGAGGAGAGAGAGAGGGAGAACTGGTAAGTTCCGATCTTGCAGCTAACCTCATGGTGCTGTTATAATAGGAAGAGCAAAGGTGAATGAACTTACTCGTACAATATGGAAATATACACTGCATAAGCTGTCTCTTATACACATCTAGATGTGTATAAGAGACAGTTACCTGAGCGTTCAGCGACGATGACCACGACGGCGACGGCAGCGACTATGGCGACGGGATGACGACGACGACGGTGACAACGACAACGACGAGGAGAGAGAGAGGGAGAACTGGTAAGTTCCGATCTTGCAGCTAACCTCATGGTGCTGTTATAATAGGAAGAGCAAAGGTGAATGAACTTACTCGTACAATATGGAAATATACACTGCATAAGCTGTCTCTTATACACATCTAGATGTGTATAAGAGACAGTTACCTGAGCGTTCAGCGACGATGACCACGACGGCGACGGCAGCGACTATGGCGACGGGATGACGACGACGACGGTGACAACGACAACGACGAGGAGAGAGAGAGGGAGAACTGGTAAGTTCCGATCTTGCAGCTAACCTCATGGTGCTGTTATAATAGGAAGAGCAAAGGTGAATGAACTTACTCGTACAATATGGAAATATACACTGCATAAGCTGTCTCTTATACACATCTAGATGTGTATAAGAGACAGTTACCTGAGCGTTCAGCGACGATGACCACGACGGCGACGGCAGCGACTATGGCGACGGGATGACGACGACGACGGTGACAACGACAACGACGAGGAGAGAGAGAGGGAGAACTGGTAAGTTCCGATCTTGCAGCTAACCTCATGGTGCTGTTATAATAGGAAGAGCAAAGGTGAATGAACTTACTCGTACAATATGGAAATATACACTGCATAAGCTGTCTCTTATACACATCTAGATGTGTATAAGAGACAGTTACCTGAGCGTTCAGCGACGATGACCACGACGGCGACGGCAGCGACTATGGCGACGGGATGACGACGACGACGGTGACAACGACAACGACGAGGAGAGAGAGAGGGAGAACTGGTAAGTTCCGATCTTGCAGCTAACCTCATGGTGCTGTTATAATAGGAAGAGCAAAGGTGAATGAACTTACTCGTACAATATGGAAATATACACTGCATAAGCTGTCTCTTATACACATCTAGATGTGTATAAGAGACAGTTACCTGAGCGTTCAGCGACGATGACCACGACGGCGACGGCAGCGACTATGGCGACGGGATGACGACGACGACGGTGACAACGACAACGACGAGGAGAGAGAGAGGGAGAACTGGTAAGTTCCGATCTTGCAGCTAACCTCATGGTGCTGTTATAATAGGAAGAGCAAAGGTGAATGAACTTACTCGTACAATATGGAAATATACACTGCATAAGCTGTCTCTTATACACATCTAGATGTGTATAAGAGACAGTTACCTGAGCGTTCAGCGACGATGACCACGACGGCGACGGCAGCGACTATGGCGACGGGATGACGACGACGACGGTGACAACGACAACGACGAGGAGAGAGAGAGGGAGAACTGGTAAGTTCCGATCTTGCAGCTAACCTCATGGTGCTGTTATAATAGGAAGAGCAAAGGTGAATGAACTTACTCGTACAATATGGAAATATACACTGCATAAGCTGTCTCTTATACACATCTAGATGTGTATAAGAGACAGTTACCTGAGCGTTCAGCGACGATGACCACGACGGCGACGGCAGCGACTATGGCGACGGGATGACGACGACGACGGTGACAACGACAACGACGAGGAGAGAGAGAGGGAGAACTGGTAAGTTCCGATCTTGCAGCTAACCTCATGGTGCTGTTATAATAGGAAGAGCAAAGGTGAATGAACTTACTCGTACAATATGGAAATATACACTGCATAAGCTGTCTCTTATACACATCTAGATGTGTATAAGAGACAGTTACCTGAGCGTTCAGCGACGATGACCACGACGGCGACGGCAGCGACTATGGCGACGGGATGACGACGACGACGGTGACAACGACAACGACGAGGAGAGAGAGAGGGAGAACTGGTAAGTTCCGATCTTGCAGCTAACCTCATGGTGCTGTTATAATAGGAAGAGCAAAGGTGAATGAACTTACTCGTACAATATGGAAATATACACTGCATAAGCTGTCTCTTATACACATCTAGATGTGTATAAGAGACAGTTACCTGAGCGTTCAGCGACGATGACCACGACGGCGACGGCAGCGACTATGGCGACGGGATGACGACGACGACGGTGACAACGACAACGACGAGGAGAGAGAGAGGGAGAACTGGTAAGTTCCGATCTTGCAGCTAACCTCATGGTGCTGTTATAATAGGAAGAGCAAAGGTGAATGAACTTACTCGTACAATATGGAAATATACACTGCATAAGCTGTCTCTTATACACATCTAGATGTGTATAAGAGACAGTTACCTGAGCGTTCAGCGACGATGACCACGACGGCGACGGCAGCGACTATGGCGACGGGATGACGACGACGACGGTGACAACGACAACGACGAGGAGAGAGAGAGGGAGAACTGGTAAGTTCCGATCTTGCAGCTAACCTCATGGTGCTGTTATAATAGGAAGAGCAAAGGTGAATGAACTTACTCGTACAATATGGAAATATACACTGCATAAGCTGTCTCTTATACACATCTAGATGTGTATAAGAGACAGTTACCTGAGCGTTCAGCGACGATGACCACGACGGCGACGGCAGCGACTATGGCGACGGGATGACGACGACGACGGTGACAACGACAACGACGAGGAGAGAGAGAGGGAGAACTGGTAAGTTCCGATCTTGCAGCTAACCTCATGGTGCTGTTATAATAGGAAGAGCAAAGGTGAATGAACTTACTCGTACAATATGGAAATATACACTGCATAAGCTGTCTCTTATACACATCTAGATGTGTATAAGAGACAGTTACCTGAGCGTTCAGCGACGATGACCACGACGGCGACGGCAGCGACTATGGCGACGGGATGACGACGACGACGGTGACAACGACAACGACGAGGAGAGAGAGAGGGAGAACTGGTAAGTTCCGATCTTGCAGCTAACCTCATGGTGCTGTTATAATAGGAAGAGCAAAGGTGAATGAACTTACTCGTACAATATGGAAATATACACTGCATAAGCTGTCTCTTATACACATCTAGATGTGTATAAGAGACAGTTACCTGAGCGTTCAGCGACGATGACCACGACGGCGACGGCAGCGACTATGGCGACGGGATGACGACGACGACGGTGACAACGACAACGACGAGGAGAGAGAGAGGGAGAACTGGTAAGTTCCGATCTTGCAGCTAACCTCATGGTGCTGTTATAATAGGAAGAGCAAAGGTGAATGAACTTACTCGTACAATATGGAAATATACACTGCATAAGCTGTCTCTTATACACATCTAGATGTGTATAAGAGACAGTTACCTGAGCGTTCAGCGACGATGACCACGACGGCGACGGCAGCGACTATGGCGACGGGATGACGACGACGACGGTGACAACGACAACGACGAGGAGAGAGAGAGGGAGAACTGGTAAGTTCCGATCTTGCAGCTAACCTCATGGTGCTGTTATAATAGGAAGAGCAAAGGTGAATGAACTTACTCGTACAATATGGAAATATACACTGCATAAGCTGTCTCTTATACACATCTAGATGTGTATAAGAGACAGTTACCTGAGCGTTCAGCGACGATGACCACGACGGCGACGGCAGCGACTATGGCGACGGGATGACGACGACGACGGTGACAACGACAACGACGAGGAGAGAGAGAGGGAGAACTGGTAAGTTCCGATCTTGCAGCTAACCTCATGGTGCTGTTATAATAGGAAGAGCAAAGGTGAATGAACTTACTCGTACAATATGGAAATATACACTGCATAAGCTGTCTCTTATACACATCTAGATGTGTATAAGAGACAGTTACCTGAGCGTTCAGCGACGATGACCACGACGGCGACGGCAGCGACTATGGCGACGGGATGACGACGACGACGGTGACAACGACAACGACGAGGAGAGAGAGAGGGAGAACTGGTAAGTTCCGATCTTGCAGCTAACCTCATGGTGCTGTTATAATAGGAAGAGCAAAGGTGAATGAACTTACTCGTACAATATGGAAATATACACTGCATAAGCTGTCTCTTATACACATCTAGATGTGTATAAGAGACAGTTACCTGAGCGTTCAGCGACGATGACCACGACGGCGACGGCAGCGACTATGGCGACGGGATGACGACGACGACGGTGACAACGACAACGACGAGGAGAGAGAGAGGGAGAACTGGTAAGTTCCGATCTTGCAGCTAACCTCATGGTGCTGTTATAATAGGAAGAGCAAAGGTGAATGAACTTACTCGTACAATATGGAAATATACACTGCATAAGCTGTCTCTTATACACATCTAGATGTGTATAAGAGACAGTTACCTGAGCGTTCAGCGACGATGACCACGACGGCGACGGCAGCGACTATGGCGACGGGATGACGACGACGACGGTGACAACGACAACGACGAGGAGAGAGAGAGGGAGAACTGGTAAGTTCCGATCTTGCAGCTAACCTCATGGTGCTGTTATAATAGGAAGAGCAAAGGTGAATGAACTTACTCGTACAATATGGAAATATACACTGCATAAGCTGTCTCTTATACACATCTAGATGTGTATAAGAGACAGTTACCTGAGCGTTCAGCGACGATGACCACGACGGCGACGGCAGCGACTATGGCGACGGGATGACGACGACGACGGTGACAACGACAACGACGAGGAGAGAGAGAGGGAGAACTGGTAAGTTCCGATCTTGCAGCTAACCTCATGGTGCTGTTATAATAGGAAGAGCAAAGGTGAATGAACTTACTCGTACAATATGGAAATATACACTGCATAAGCTGTCTCTTATACACATCTAGATGTGTATAAGAGACAGTTACCTGAGCGTTCAGCGACGATGACCACGACGGCGACGGCAGCGACTATGGCGACGGGATGACGACGACGACGGTGACAACGACAACGACGAGGAGAGAGAGAGGGAGAACTGGTAAGTTCCGATCTTGCAGCTAACCTCATGGTGCTGTTATAATAGGAAGAGCAAAGGTGAATGAACTTACTCGTACAATATGGAAATATACACTGCATAAGCTGTCTCTTATACACATCTAGATGTGTATAAGAGACAGTTACCTGAGCGTTCAGCGACGATGACCACGACGGCGACGGCAGCGACTATGGCGACGGGATGACGACGACGACGGTGACAACGACAACGACGAGGAGAGAGAGAGGGAGAACTGGTAAGTTCCGATCTTGCAGCTAACCTCATGGTGCTGTTATAATAGGAAGAGCAAAGGTGAATGAACTTACTCGTACAATATGGAAATATACACTGCATAAGCTGTCTCTTATACACATCTAGATGTGTATAAGAGACAGTTACCTGAGCGTTCAGCGACGATGACCACGACGGCGACGGCAGCGACTATGGCGACGGGATGACGACGACGACGGTGACAACGACAACGACGAGGAGAGAGAGAGGGAGAACTGGTAAGTTCCGATCTTGCAGCTAACCTCATGGTGCTGTTATAATAGGAAGAGCAAAGGTGAATGAACTTACTCGTACAATATGGAAATATACACTGCATAAGCTGTCTCTTATACACATCTAGATGTGTATAAGAGACAGTTACCTGAGCGTTCAGCGACGATGACCACGACGGCGACGGCAGCGACTATGGCGACGGGATGACGACGACGACGGTGACAACGACAACGACGAGGAGAGAGAGAGGGAGAACTGGTAAGTTCCGATCTTGCAGCTAACCTCATGGTGCTGTTATAATAGGAAGAGCAAAGGTGAATGAACTTACTCGTACAATATGGAAATATACACTGCATAAGCTGTCTCTTATACACATCTAGATGTGTATAAGAGACAGTTACCTGAGCGTTCAGCGACGATGACCACGACGGCGACGGCAGCGACTATGGCGACGGGATGACGACGACGACGGTGACAACGACAACGACGAGGAGAGAGAGAGGGAGAACTGGTAAGTTCCGATCTTGCAGCTAACCTCATGGTGCTGTTATAATAGGAAGAGCAAAGGTGAATGAACTTACTCGTACAATATGGAAATATACACTGCATAAGCTGTCTCTTATACACATCTAGATGTGTATAAGAGACAGTTACCTGAGCGTTCAGCGACGATGACCACGACGGCGACGGCAGCGACTATGGCGACGGGATGACGACGACGACGGTGACAACGACAACGACGAGGAGAGAGAGAGGGAGAACTGGTAAGTTCCGATCTTGCAGCTAACCTCATGGTGCTGTTATAATAGGAAGAGCAAAGGTGAATGAACTTACTCGTACAATATGGAAATATACACTGCATAAGCTGTCTCTTATACACATCTAGATGTGTATAAGAGACAGTTACCTGAGCGTTCAGCGACGATGACCACGACGGCGACGGCAGCGACTATGGCGACGGGATGACGACGACGACGGTGACAACGACAACGACGAGGAGAGAGAGAGGGAGAACTGGTAAGTTCCGATCTTGCAGCTAACCTCATGGTGCTGTTATAATAGGAAGAGCAAAGGTGAATGAACTTACTCGTACAATATGGAAATATACACTGCATAAGCTGTCTCTTATACACATCTAGATGTGTATAAGAGACAGTTACCTGAGCGTTCAGCGACGATGACCACGACGGCGACGGCAGCGACTATGGCGACGGGATGACGACGACGACGGTGACAACGACAACGACGAGGAGAGAGAGAGGGAGAACTGGTAAGTTCCGATCTTGCAGCTAACCTCATGGTGCTGTTATAATAGGAAGAGCAAAGGTGAATGAACTTACTCGTACAATATGGAAATATACACTGCATAAGCTGTCTCTTATACACATCTAGATGTGTATAAGAGACAGTTACCTGAGCGTTCAGCGACGATGACCACGACGGCGACGGCAGCGACTATGGCGACGGGATGACGACGACGACGGTGACAACGACAACGACGAGGAGAGAGAGAGGGAGAACTGGTAAGTTCCGATCTTGCAGCTAACCTCATGGTGCTGTTATAATAGGAAGAGCAAAGGTGAATGAACTTACTCGTACAATATGGAAATATACACTGCATAAGCTGTCTCTTATACACATCTAGATGTGTATAAGAGACAGTTACCTGAGCGTTCAGCGACGATGACCACGACGGCGACGGCAGCGACTATGGCGACGGGATGACGACGACGACGGTGACAACGACAACGACGAGGAGAGAGAGAGGGAGAACTGGTAAGTTCCGATCTTGCAGCTAACCTCATGGTGCTGTTATAATAGGAAGAGCAAAGGTGAATGAACTTACTCGTACAATATGGAAATATACACTGCATAAGCTGTCTCTTATACACATCTAGATGTGTATAAGAGACAGTTACCTGAGCGTTCAGCGACGATGACCACGACGGCGACGGCAGCGACTATGGCGACGGGATGACGACGACGACGGTGACAACGACAACGACGAGGAGAGAGAGAGGGAGAACTGGTAAGTTCCGATCTTGCAGCTAACCTCATGGTGCTGTTATAATAGGAAGAGCAAAGGTGAATGAACTTACTCGTACAATATGGAAATATACACTGCATAAGCTGTCTCTTATACACATCTAGATGTGTATAAGAGACAGTTACCTGAGCGTTCAGCGACGATGACCACGACGGCGACGGCAGCGACTATGGCGACGGGATGACGACGACGACGGTGACAACGACAACGACGAGGAGAGAGAGAGGGAGAACTGGTAAGTTCCGATCTTGCAGCTAACCTCATGGTGCTGTTATAATAGGAAGAGCAAAGGTGAATGAACTTACTCGTACAATATGGAAATATACACTGCATAAGCTGTCTCTTATACACATCTAGATGTGTATAAGAGACAGTTACCTGAGCGTTCAGCGACGATGACCACGACGGCGACGGCAGCGACTATGGCGACGGGATGACGACGACGACGGTGACAACGACAACGACGAGGAGAGAGAGAGGGAGAACTGGTAAGTTCCGATCTTGCAGCTAACCTCATGGTGCTGTTATAATAGGAAGAGCAAAGGTGAATGAACTTACTCGTACAATATGGAAATATACACTGCATAAGCTGTCTCTTATACACATCTAGATGTGTATAAGAGACAGTTACCTGAGCGTTCAGCGACGATGACCACGACGGCGACGGCAGCGACTATGGCGACGGGATGACGACGACGACGGTGACAACGACAACGACGAGGAGAGAGAGAGGGAGAACTGGTAAGTTCCGATCTTGCAGCTAACCTCATGGTGCTGTTATAATAGGAAGAGCAAAGGTGAATGAACTTACTCGTACAATATGGAAATATACACTGCATAAGCTGTCTCTTATACACATCTAGATGTGTATAAGAGACAGTTACCTGAGCGTTCAGCGACGATGACCACGACGGCGACGGCAGCGACTATGGCGACGGGATGACGACGACGACGGTGACAACGACAACGACGAGGAGAGAGAGAGGGAGAACTGGTAAGTTCCGATCTTGCAGCTAACCTCATGGTGCTGTTATAATAGGAAGAGCAAAGGTGAATGAACTTACTCGTACAATATGGAAATATACACTGCATAAGCTGTCTCTTATACACATCTAGATGTGTATAAGAGACAGTTACCTGAGCGTTCAGCGACGATGACCACGACGGCGACGGCAGCGACTATGGCGACGGGATGACGACGACGACGGTGACAACGACAACGACGAGGAGAGAGAGAGGGAGAACTGGTAAGTTCCGATCTTGCAGCTAACCTCATGGTGCTGTTATAATAGGAAGAGCAAAGGTGAATGAACTTACTCGTACAATATGGAAATATACACTGCATAAGCTGTCTCTTATACACATCTAGATGTGTATAAGAGACAGTTACCTGAGCGTTCAGCGACGATGACCACGACGGCGACGGCAGCGACTATGGCGACGGGATGACGACGACGACGGTGACAACGACAACGACGAGGAGAGAGAGAGGGAGAACTGGTAAGTTCCGATCTTGCAGCTAACCTCATGGTGCTGTTATAATAGGAAGAGCAAAGGTGAATGAACTTACTCGTACAATATGGAAATATACACTGCATAAGCTGTCTCTTATACACATCTAGATGTGTATAAGAGACAGTTACCTGAGCGTTCAGCGACGATGACCACGACGGCGACGGCAGCGACTATGGCGACGGGATGACGACGACGACGGTGACAACGACAACGACGAGGAGAGAGAGAGGGAGAACTGGTAAGTTCCGATCTTGCAGCTAACCTCATGGTGCTGTTATAATAGGAAGAGCAAAGGTGAATGAACTTACTCGTACAATATGGAAATATACACTGCATAAGCTGTCTCTTATACACATCTAGATGTGTATAAGAGACAGTTACCTGAGCGTTCAGCGACGATGACCACGACGGCGACGGCAGCGACTATGGCGACGGGATGACGACGACGACGGTGACAACGACAACGACGAGGAGAGAGAGAGGGAGAACTGGTAAGTTCCGATCTTGCAGCTAACCTCATGGTGCTGTTATAATAGGAAGAGCAAAGGTGAATGAACTTACTCGTACAATATGGAAATATACACTGCATAAGCTGTCTCTTATACACATCTAGATGTGTATAAGAGACAGTTACCTGAGCGTTCAGCGACGATGACCACGACGGCGACGGCAGCGACTATGGCGACGGGATGACGACGACGACGGTGACAACGACAACGACGAGGAGAGAGAGAGGGAGAACTGGTAAGTTCCGATCTTGCAGCTAACCTCATGGTGCTGTTATAATAGGAAGAGCAAAGGTGAATGAACTTACTCGTACAATATGGAAATATACACTGCATAAGCTGTCTCTTATACACATCTAGATGTGTATAAGAGACAGTTACCTGAGCGTTCAGCGACGATGACCACGACGGCGACGGCAGCGACTATGGCGACGGGATGACGACGACGACGGTGACAACGACAACGACGAGGAGAGAGAGAGGGAGAACTGGTAAGTTCCGATCTTGCAGCTAACCTCATGGTGCTGTTATAATAGGAAGAGCAAAGGTGAATGAACTTACTCGTACAATATGGAAATATACACTGCATAAGCTGTCTCTTATACACATCTAGATGTGTATAAGAGACAGTTACCTGAGCGTTCAGCGACGATGACCACGACGGCGACGGCAGCGACTATGGCGACGGGATGACGACGACGACGGTGACAACGACAACGACGAGGAGAGAGAGAGGGAGAACTGGTAAGTTCCGATCTTGCAGCTAACCTCATGGTGCTGTTATAATAGGAAGAGCAAAGGTGAATGAACTTACTCGTACAATATGGAAATATACACTGCATAAGCTGTCTCTTATACACATCTAGATGTGTATAAGAGACAGTTACCTGAGCGTTCAGCGACGATGACCACGACGGCGACGGCAGCGACTATGGCGACGGGATGACGACGACGACGGTGACAACGACAACGACGAGGAGAGAGAGAGGGAGAACTGGTAAGTTCCGATCTTGCAGCTAACCTCATGGTGCTGTTATAATAGGAAGAGCAAAGGTGAATGAACTTACTCGTACAATATGGAAATATACACTGCATAAGCTGTCTCTTATACACATCTAGATGTGTATAAGAGACAGTTACCTGAGCGTTCAGCGACGATGACCACGACGGCGACGGCAGCGACTATGGCGACGGGATGACGACGACGACGGTGACAACGACAACGACGAGGAGAGAGAGAGGGAGAACTGGTAAGTTCCGATCTTGCAGCTAACCTCATGGTGCTGTTATAATAGGAAGAGCAAAGGTGAATGAACTTACTCGTACAATATGGAAATATACACTGCATAAGCTGTCTCTTATACACATCTAGATGTGTATAAGAGACAGTTACCTGAGCGTTCAGCGACGATGACCACGACGGCGACGGCAGCGACTATGGCGACGGGATGACGACGACGACGGTGACAACGACAACGACGAGGAGAGAGAGAGGGAGAACTGGTAAGTTCCGATCTTGCAGCTAACCTCATGGTGCTGTTATAATAGGAAGAGCAAAGGTGAATGAACTTACTCGTACAATATGGAAATATACACTGCATAAGCTGTCTCTTATACACATCTAGATGTGTATAAGAGACAGTTACCTGAGCGTTCAGCGACGATGACCACGACGGCGACGGCAGCGACTATGGCGACGGGATGACGACGACGACGGTGACAACGACAACGACGAGGAGAGAGAGAGGGAGAACTGGTAAGTTCCGATCTTGCAGCTAACCTCATGGTGCTGTTATAATAGGAAGAGCAAAGGTGAATGAACTTACTCGTACAATATGGAAATATACACTGCATAAGCTGTCTCTTATACACATCTAGATGTGTATAAGAGACAGTTACCTGAGCGTTCAGCGACGATGACCACGACGGCGACGGCAGCGACTATGGCGACGGGATGACGACGACGACGGTGACAACGACAACGACGAGGAGAGAGAGAGGGAGAACTGGTAAGTTCCGATCTTGCAGCTAACCTCATGGTGCTGTTATAATAGGAAGAGCAAAGGTGAATGAACTTACTCGTACAATATGGAAATATACACTGCATAAGCTGTCTCTTATACACATCTAGATGTGTATAAGAGACAGTTACCTGAGCGTTCAGCGACGATGACCACGACGGCGACGGCAGCGACTATGGCGACGGGATGACGACGACGACGGTGACAACGACAACGACGAGGAGAGAGAGAGGGAGAACTGGTAAGTTCCGATCTTGCAGCTAACCTCATGGTGCTGTTATAATAGGAAGAGCAAAGGTGAATGAACTTACTCGTACAATATGGAAATATACACTGCATAAGCTGTCTCTTATACACATCTAGATGTGTATAAGAGACAGTTACCTGAGCGTTCAGCGACGATGACCACGACGGCGACGGCAGCGACTATGGCGACGGGATGACGACGACGACGGTGACAACGACAACGACGAGGAGAGAGAGAGGGAGAACTGGTAAGTTCCGATCTTGCAGCTAACCTCATGGTGCTGTTATAATAGGAAGAGCAAAGGTGAATGAACTTACTCGTACAATATGGAAATATACACTGCATAAGCTGTCTCTTATACACATCTAGATGTGTATAAGAGACAGTTACCTGAGCGTTCAGCGACGATGACCACGACGGCGACGGCAGCGACTATGGCGACGGGATGACGACGACGACGGTGACAACGACAACGACGAGGAGAGAGAGAGGGAGAACTGGTAAGTTCCGATCTTGCAGCTAACCTCATGGTGCTGTTATAATAGGAAGAGCAAAGGTGAATGAACTTACTCGTACAATATGGAAATATACACTGCATAAGCTGTCTCTTATACACATCTAGATGTGTATAAGAGACAGTTACCTGAGCGTTCAGCGACGATGACCACGACGGCGACGGCAGCGACTATGGCGACGGGATGACGACGACGACGGTGACAACGACAACGACGAGGAGAGAGAGAGGGAGAACTGGTAAGTTCCGATCTTGCAGCTAACCTCATGGTGCTGTTATAATAGGAAGAGCAAAGGTGAATGAACTTACTCGTACAATATGGAAATATACACTGCATAAGCTGTCTCTTATACACATCTAGATGTGTATAAGAGACAGTTACCTGAGCGTTCAGCGACGATGACCACGACGGCGACGGCAGCGACTATGGCGACGGGATGACGACGACGACGGTGACAACGACAACGACGAGGAGAGAGAGAGGGAGAACTGGTAAGTTCCGATCTTGCAGCTAACCTCATGGTGCTGTTATAATAGGAAGAGCAAAGGTGAATGAACTTACTCGTACAATATGGAAATATACACTGCATAAGCTGTCTCTTATACACATCTAGATGTGTATAAGAGACAGTTACCTGAGCGTTCAGCGACGATGACCACGACGGCGACGGCAGCGACTATGGCGACGGGATGACGACGACGACGGTGACAACGACAACGACG
>BFEA01000264.1:406516-409016 GCA_003427395.1 Chara braunii | reverse complement strand
CAGTGGGAGGAAAGAGGGGGGAGGCAAACAAGCAAGGACATACAGACTGTCGGACAGATAGACAATCTGAAGCAGACAGCCAGACACCGGCAACCAGACAGGTTGTGGCAGGCAGACAGGCTCAACATGGACAGACACAGACCTATCGAGACAAGCACAGATGTGCAGGCAGACGGACTGGGCAGTCATACAGATTGGACAGTCAGACACAGACTGTGACACAGGCACGCAGTCACACGACGACAGTCACTCTGTGACATGTAAACGCATTCACTCAATGGCATAGACACGGTGACGAAGACACTGTAAACAGATAAGTACACAGTGTCACAGTCACACAGACACACAATGACACATGCACGGTGAAACACACACATACACAGTGGGACGGACACAGTCATTGTGACATACACAGTCACAGTGGAATAGACCCAGACATTGTAACATACGCAGTCACAGTGGGACAGATACACACTGTGACACACACGGTTGCACCATGACCTACAGATGCACGATGACGCACAGTCTTACACGGTGCACAGACACGGTGCACGGTCACACACAGTGCACAGTCACGTACACACTGCACACACTGTCACTGTGACAAACACATGGATATTGTGACATTCACGCAGATACTAAGAGCACACCTAGAGGTATTGAGATAATGACGGTGACACTGTGACGCACGTAGACAAGTGGAGCAGATACAGTAAAACACTGTGACATACACAGTGACACATGCTGTGACATACGCGGTGTGACACAGACTGTGGCATGCACAGTAAAATAGAGGTTGAGGTATACACAGTGTGACAGAGGTTGTAGCATACACAACAAGATACAAACTGTGACGCACCCAGTGTGACACGAACCGTGGAAATACACAGTGAGATACAGACTGTAACATACACAGTAACGTACATAGAGAAGGCACAAATTCAGGTACACAGTCGCACACGGAGTACACGGTGAAGTGACAGTCACTCCGTGATACATGCACCGTGACACATACACAGTAATAGCCACAGAGTCACGCTGTCACACGGTGACACACGCAGTCTCGGTGACACACACAGTAACTAGCATCGTGACACACGCAGCAGTTTGCGACATATACAGTGAGACACATACACGGTGACACACAGAGGGAGACATATACACAGAGAGAGGAAGAGAGGGATAGAGAAGGAGGAAAAAAAAAAAAAAAAAAAAAAAAAAGGAGGAGTTATGACAAGGAGGGAAACATCGACAAAAGGGGCATTTTTTTTCATTTGGTCTGATTATTATTATTATTATTATTTTTATTATTATTATTATTATTATTATTATTATTATTATTATTATTATTATTATTATTTGTGTCATTATTTATTTTATTATTACCGATTGTTATCGTTTGATTATTTCTGCTACCTCTGTTAGTTACTATAACTGACATGTGACACCAATACAGGGCCAGAGATGAAGAGGAAGCATGGGGCATTGGAGAGGGAGGTGACGCTATCTTTTTGCGATAAGTGCCCACCTCCTTCACCCTTCTCCATGCTTAACTTTGTGTGGTCCTCTCATATACCTGCCTCCTCAAATTTATTCAATTGAGGGTTTGATCACCGTTGAGTTAACCCTGACCTCGGCTAGTTCTAAGGGCCAGCAATCGATTGCATGAATTATACATGATCGATGACAGGGCGATTGCAGGAGCTCTGTCGGAGTTCAGGCGGAACTCTTGAGGCAGGGAACAGTGAGGTACGCACACTCTAACCTAATCCATAAACCCTAAATGTACAACCTATGACTGGGTTAGTAAAGAAAGTACCTTGAGTCAGGGATCCTATTGGACTAAACCTGAGGGCAGGAAGGCAGACAGTAATGCTTGAATAAGGGAGGAGGAGTATGATCTGTCTGGGGTGTATCTAACTGATGATTGATAAACGTGGAGAGAAAACGAGAACTGCTGAGTTGTTGTCACGCTATGTGAATGTTTCTTCTATATTGGACAGAGGGGTGTACTTCTGACAGTATTCCCTCGCTTATAGGTCACCTGACCATGGGATAAAGGGTTGGGGATCATGAGAGTGTTATCAAACATGAGTGACGAAACCTTCTGGTATGATGGGTTGCCTCAACTAACCTTAGGCAATGACTTACCCTGATCTATGTGCAAAAAGAGGACTCGGACTAACTCTGCTTTGAATCAGCCAGATGAATTTAGGACATGAGGTACAAGTTTTGTGTGATCCACCTACGTGATCTTGAAGGCTTCTGGATGGTTCAAGGGCCGGGACGAGGCATCAATATCATATCTATATACATATAATAGGCGATTGAGAGGAGCGAGGCTCTATGAAGCCTTCCTCATCGCCATATCTATATACATATAATATGCGATCGAGAGGAGCGAGGCTCTATGAAGCCTGCCTGATCGCCATATCTATATACATATAATAGGCGATCGAGAGGAGCGAGGCTCTATGAAGCCTGCCTCATCGCCATATCT